>VOQJ01017613.1:48126-61576 GCA_015052665.1 Apistogramma diplotaenia | reverse complement strand
ATATATATATATAAATAACATATTTTGGATTTTGAACATGCATACTTAGACCCACCTCTGGACCATTCTCTTTCACATTGAACAATAACAAATGCATTCCCTTATGGAAGTGAAACTTCCAATGCCATGCTTTGCTGGGAGAATAAAATGGGATACAAATGAATATTTGGCATCGCGCTTTGTTCCCGAATATTTAAAGCAGCGGTTGCGTGTGGCTCCTGTGAAGCAATAATCAGTTCATTCATCGCTGCGGATTTACATCAGTTACTTAAGCATAAGTAAATATTTAATCACATCACTACTGAATCCCCAAACATCACTCTGCTTGTACAGGTGGAGACAGCAGCGGTAACAGCAGTGATTGTTCCTGCCAGCTAAGGAATGAGAACGATGTGTTACGGAGCACACTGTGTACCGTGTCCGTGAGCAAATTAGAACATCTCTGTCCAACAGAGGATTAGTCCCAGAGCGGGTGTCATATGTCATATAAAGCTCACATTTTGTTCTTTTGGATTAAAAAAATGTTTCATCTTAGACTCCTGTGTGGCTGACTGCCTTTTTTTCATCATTAAAGGGAGGTTCTTAAGCTCTAGTAGCATCGTTTAGGGTGACACTGATATGAATCTAATATGTGTGTAATTTGACAGCAGATGGGGGAGCTGCGCTGAGCAGGAGCCCCCACGACAGCTAAACCTGTAGAAATGTCATTATCGCACTTTCTTTGAGCTACGCTGGGCCCACAGGTAAAAGGTTTCCACCGAGGGGGCATCTCTCAATAGGTTTTTAAATTACAAAGGGTCTTAGTCATGTATCAGTGAGATAGGGACCACCCACAGTATCAGATGGGGGATGAATAGCTCATACCACCATGTGCTTGAGGCAGCCAGCCCATCACGCCCCAAAACATATGAGCTGCACTGTTTGATCCGCGGACCGTGGCCAATCAGGATGAATGATGCATAACTGGATGAAGAATGAACATGTACATTAATCTCTCTGAACAGTGCACGCCTTGTCTTAAGGGGTCGCCAAAGACATTATTTAGCTACTTTTATCAGATTATATGTTACATTTCACATGGTTTTGGACCGGACTTCTTTTATGCTTCCAAAACTTGACTGTGGCAAACTAGAGAGCGTCCAAGTGGCCAGATCTGTGGAGAGAAAGATGATTTCCGTCAGTGGAATGTGAGATTAGTGGGCTGAAGCTGCAGGGGTGACGTGATGTACTTTATCCACGGGTCATTTACTTTGACTCCCCCCTGACTCACACACAGGCTACAGTATGAGTAAGCTCATTTTGGGATGCATCACAGTTCAGTCACTGATGCGTTATGCATGATGCTTTATGTTGCACGCCATTGGATTTCTTTGGAAAACCCTTAGCCAAACACTTCTTGTGCATGGACTGCCAAATTTTGGTATATGTGTATTGAAAAAGAAAAATGATTCATGCCAACAGTCATTGGATGTTTCAGTGGATGTTTGTTTTATTTGTTTTTAATCAGACAAACCTGCACTGGGAATGTAAATTACCAGGATCCTGTGAGGAATGTGCGTAACCTATTTAACACCCAGCGGTCAGATATCTTACCGTCAGGCTCATTGGAGGGGTGGCACAGTGCATCAAAGCCTGCAGGCTGCTGCCTCTGACTGATGCTTTCTGCTACAGCTTTTTAAAGCACAGCAAATTAGCATATTTCTGGAAAATGTGCACCAGGGGAGATGTACCAATACCACATAAATCAGAATTAAAACAACTTCTCAGCATAGCTCACATAACTTCGTCTCATCCCTCTGAAACTCGCTGTTTTATTAGCAGCATAAAAAGCCATGGGATATTTTAGAGTATGTTCAAAAATCCCAGCAAACAAGTTATGAGGATGCACAAATAGGAATGACAAACTGCGGAAGAGTTCATAGGTTTCCAGAACTGGCTTTCAGAGGAGAATGGAGGCAATCAAACGGTCCTGACAGATGTGAAATGATTTTCTTCCCATGTCCTGCTCTTTCACATCTGTGAGCCTTCAGTTACATGCGATAGAGCCCAGATCGGGTATCACAGTGTCTCTCAAGAAAGTCGTTTTGAGAACGAGCAGAGGTCAGAATAGCAGAAAGGTGTGCCTCACACATGGAAACCTTCCATCTTGCTGCTGTGATCAAGCATCACCCGACAAGCAGGGCTGCAGTAAGCACCGCAATCAGGGTTCACCTGAATTCCTTTAAAGTTGTCTCACTGTTTTGACTCCCGGTTGCCAAGGTGGAGTTCTGTCTTATCGTTTGAGATTCCTGCGGAAGTCGTTATTCCCCGAAGCCATCCCAGCACCGGTGCCGAGTCGTCCTCATGGAAACCTGTTGCTTAGCTAATCAGGTGGCTTAGCTAGTGTTTGACAGGATTCCGCTGGAACCGAGATGAGGGCAAGGACCAAATTATGGCAGTAAATCTCTCAAGTGCAAGTCCCCGCAGAGTGCCTGGCTGCAAGACCGGGGGAGCGTTTTCGGAGCCACTCCAGGAAATTCCGCATGCACAATTTGTCTTTGTAACAGGAGAGCTGGCACAGCCCTCGGCTTAAGGATGTCATGACCGGACCAACTTAGCACGCAGCAGAAGTGCTTATTACGCATTGTATACTCATTCCTGACACAGGGGAGTCTGGCGTGGCTCACATCCCGGTGATCAGACTCAAGCTTTTTCTCACCACAATAGTTTGTAAGAGACCTGGTGAATTTCCACGAACCTCGGCATGAACTCTACCACTTAACCATGAGAGACTCCTCATTTTGGGAGAGGCCAGTGTCTGATAAACAGTGGGGAAGAAAGAAATAGGAAAAAAAGAACGACAGGAAAATGGAAAACAGGGCTGGCACTTCCAGCAGGTTTATTTGAGGCCATGACAGTGAGCCCTTGGAAAAGGGATGGCGTCTAAAGCCGGGTCCACAGATGGGCGGAGGGAACACAAAAGGGGTCATGACAAGTAGACATGGCATTTCAAAGCCCCCTCGCTTCTTCCCTGTAGTCTGGGAGATAAAGGAAGGAAAAATTGGATTATTTTACTCCCCGGATCCCTGAACTCAGCAGGACAGAGCAAAGACAGTGCCTGGGAACAATTTTCCAGCCATTATCTCAATCCATTAAGGCTGAGAACTGCAGGCCACGCTCCGGGTCCGATGTTCCATCATGATGATGAAAAGAGGATTTCTGAAGTGCTTTATTTCAAGATTATTTTCCAGTTTTCGCTCTTTCTGTCTCTTAGATGCAGATAAAATGTCTCAACTTGAGACGAGAACACTGTTTATTTGACTCTTGATTAGTTTCACTCGACTTCTGTTGCTGGGAAGATAAGAAAATGTTACCTCAGATAAAGTAGAACCTGTGTATCCAGGTGGATCTGGTGAAAGGGCAGACAATGGAAGACGCTGAAATCTAAAGAAACTCAATCATTTTGGGTTTTTTTAATTGTTTGATTTTCCCAATCCCTGGATTTATATCAATCTTTTTTATTTAAAATCATCTCGAGCCAGTGTTTTGTTTTCCACAGAGGCGCAATTTAAAGGCCACAGAAAACATCGGTGTCGGCAGAGTAGCTGTCGAACCGGGGTTTTGGTATCCCACTGAGTCACACTGATGACAATAAATGGTGGAAGTAAAACAAATATCTGAACACGGTTTCTTGTTTCGTTGCTGAATGCTCTCTCATGGCTTGTGGCTTTGCAAGAAATCGAGTTTTCATGGTTTCGACATAATACAGCACCGAGTGCAGAGAGGACTCAGAAGAGTACATTCTGCTCAGTTTGCCTCTCAGTTAAAAAAGAAAAAAATGCTCTTCACGTCACAAACCTCCACACCTATGCTGGCTGTCTCATCACGAGTCACAATAGTGGGGTAAATGCAACAGTGAATAGTGGAGATGAAATACTCAGTGCATCATGGGAAGATCCCCAGCAGCCTAACTAAGGGGTGGCTCAGAGTCACCTGATCCAGCCTCAGACCCTTCAGAGGGATCTGATAGGTGAAAACTCCGAGATTCAGAAGTAAGCAGGTATGAAGGGCACTGCATTAAAAAGTTAAGTGTGTTATGTTTCACACATAATAATGTCGGGGGAGTTCATGCTGCTGCTGCCTGGCACTCTTTCCCGACCCCACACTCATCCTTTTCCCCTCATCCCTGCCGCGTGTGCCGTTAAAAACATCAATCAAACTACAGAGGAAGTCGATCATTAATTTTCTTTTTCTTTTTGAGGTGGCCGCTAATTTCTGACAGAACTCAGAAGTGAAGTTTCTGATCACGCTGGGTTTCCTGGTATGTGACACATGGTCCTTCGGTGGCGCACAATCTCAGGACTCCAAAAGCTGAGGGGAAAGCACAAAAACAGCCTTTAATACCTGTGTTTGATGCAGAATCAACACCTTCTGTTTCTGGTATGATGAGCTATGTCTCTTTGTGTCATCAGAAATTACCCATGGTCTGACCTTGAGTTTCACCACGTCTTGATAAAGCATGATGTCAAAATGATTAGACGACCCCGCCACCCACCCAACACCACCCAGTTTTCTGGAGCTCGTCCTTGTATTGCGTTAAAAGACATGAATGTTTGCAATGCTGCAGCCGTCCAGTAATTAGATGTGCTTTGTAATTCATGACAAAAAAACAAATCACAGTGATTTAATAGCGATGATCTAAGGCTTCCAGCTTAAATAAGTACAAAAGTTTGCATGTGTACTGCTTCTGCTATTCTAAGCCACACAATATGAAGTTCGTACATTGGCAACAGGCCTGCACACAGAAAAAAAACCCATCTTGAACACACACAGTTTTTAAAACTTCTATCTACCAAATGCACTCTCGAATGAGAAACAGGAGTCTGGAAGGTCCCAAAAGATCTGTTCTGGTGAAACTGACGAATGGAAATCTCATCCCACAGCAACGCAACCCCACCTGCAATGCCAAACTACCCCAGAGAGAGAGCCAATGAACGTGATTACATTTATAGAGGCAAATTCAGCTCCACATCCTCTCTCCGGACCAGAGTCGGCGCCTTTGTAGCCTTGGAAGCCCTCTGTCCATCCAGCTTGGCAGCAGGAGGACGAGACTTTGATGTGCTGAAAGTCGACTTGACCTGTGTTTACGGCTTAATAAATCTAGGATGGAAAGCTGTGGAAAGAACATAGTAACGGAGGGAGACGTGTTCCCCCAATATTTGAGCCACAGCAGAGCATGTGCTTTATATTATAATATTATACTGGGGATCGGCTTATCGTCAACACGCGTAGCCCCACAGAAGCAGACTGATAACTGGCACGGTGGCTGGTGGACATTCGGACAAATTTATTTGTTGTGTAAGAAAACGCAAAGCACATAACAGCAGACCACCAGTTGGTAATGCCTTCTGACTCTGACAGGCTGCATCGGGGCTTACACATACCAGTGTGGGCCCTATGAAATCCACATTACAAGGAGATGTGTTTATTTGGTGTTTGACTGCATTGGCCAGTGTCTGAAGGACATTAAATGTCTGGCCTGTGATGTCACTCGGGCTGAAGGGGGCTTATGTCTTCTAAAGCCACCTTAGATCAAGTAATTTATGTGTTTTGCTCAATCAGTCTCGTGTCGCAGGAGGGGAAAACATTCCGTGTAATATTTGCAGTTGGCCTGGTTAAAACTGATTTAAGGCGTGTAAAACGGGGTCTTGTGCCATTTCCCTGCCTCTTAGTCATTTCTGCTCTCCAGGAAACCCTCTGTGTTTAATGTTCAGCCCTGTCAGTCATGAATCTGCCTCTCTTTACTCATAATAAGCTTGTTTTCAATACTCGGAGCCAATTTCTTCATAAGCCATGTATATTTGAAAAGAGGAATTTGAGTATCAAGTGTTTGCTTTAGAAGTCTGATATATAAACACAATACCTCTTATTCAAGGGCTCTGCTGGCCAGATAGCCACAAACCATGATCATGCAGAATCAAAGGATTACTTTAGCTGCTGGCTTAAGAAAGATCATACACACACAAAACCCTTCACATTCCCAGAGTAACTTCACCATATCCAAGTAAAACCCAATTTATAAAGATGTGGTGCTCTCCTCTGCATTTATCATAGCTGAACTACATGATATCTGAAATGGTTTTTTTTTTCTAACTTAACAAACAAATACTAAATCACAAATCTCAAATACTATAAACTGTTCTGGTAACTTGATTTTAGGTTCAGGACATGGACATGAATAATAAAGTAAGAAGCCCCAAAGTGAACAGCAGGTCAAAAGGAATTCTGGGTAAAGCCCCATTTGGGGAGATCTCATACATTTTGTATTACAGTTTTCCTCTTAAAAGCTTTTCCCTTCCAGGAAAGGATGCTTCACAAAAGACCAATGTGAATGTTTAGAAGTTTAGAGGTTAAACACAGCTTCTTCAACTTCATCACAGTTTTGCCAGGCTTCAGTCACACAGGCCAGTCAGCAATCCTCTGGTAACCTCTGGCAACCACCAGCAACCACTCCCTAACCAGTTGGGGAGTGGTTGCTGGAGATTACTGTCTGTTACTGGGGGAAACTGGTTGCAAAGGGTGCTCCACTAAAAACTTCTTGGTGGTTGCTGTTGAGTCTACAGCTAATGTCACTTTAATCCCCACAAAGGCAACTCAAAACTGCCCTCTATTGGCCAGGAGTGTATAACATACATTACAGTTGCTACTGCGCCAACTCGCTAGAGTTCAAAAGCAGTCACAAGGAGGTTTTTGGTGCAGCACCACACGCGAAACAATCAATTTCATGCTACCAGCTCTCCTTATCTAGCTACTGAATAGACACTTTCCCCTTGCACCTGATTGTGCTTATGTGGTCATCAACCAGTTTCCAGAAGAAAGAAACCAGAAGATCACTAAGGAGGGGCTTTAGCAATCAATTTCACAATGACTGCCAACAACCCCCAGGAACCAATCACAGCTGGTCAGGAAATACACATTTTTCCTTTGCAACATGGTCACCAACAAGGCTCTAGACCTGTGTACAGTAGCTAGAGCCCAGTCTGGCTTATGTGAGTCCCCAAAGTGTATTGAAAAGACACACCAAATGACTGGATGAGAGTCCAGTGTGATAAATTAGTTGAAGTGTATGTGTCATGTCCCGGGTGGTTTTTGCTGCGGTTTCTGTGTTGTCTCCTGTGGTGTGGTGTCTTGTCTTTGTCTGGAGAAGAAGGGCTGAGCTGCTGGGAGGTGCCTCCAGGGCCTTCTCCGCCTCCTGGGCAGGCCTCCATCCTTCCGAGCACTTCCCAAAATACTTGGACTCCCTCACTTGGGCAGCAGCTCTTCTTTAGAAACACGGCCTCAAACCTGGAGGTGGTGCCACTTCATCAGCTCCAACCCACTTCGACATTTGTTGAAGTCCACATTCTGATGAGGCCAACAGACCCACATCATCTATAAAAAGCAATATTCAATTCTGACGCTCCCAAAACACTCAAGGTTATCTCAAGCTAAACAAAAGAAAATATAACAAAAGCTGTGTATGATAAATACATTTCCTTGTGGTATCAAGTTTTAAGTTATGCTTTATTGTTATTTTTTAAGCCTAATAAGTAAAAAGTAACTGCTCACACGTCCTCTGTAACTTTTCTAACACTGTTTATCTCAAACTTAAAAGCTGTAAGAAGAGACTCGTGTTTATTTTAACTAGATTTTCTTTTACAGGAATGACTTTGGAAGTGTATTCGCATATACAAACACTGACACTGTCACACACACACACATACGGATGCATGCAGGCGCACACACTCTTCTGCAGCCAGTTCTACACGATGCCAAGTCAGGCAGGGACATAAGCCAGCTTCTGCTCCCTGCAACATGGGCTGAGTGTCACTCACTGAAATATCCTGTAAAATGTTTCCACGACTGAAAGACCTCCAAAAAGATTTCATGTATAATTCTGCAGAAGAAAGAATCGCTGCATTAAAATTCATAACAATGCAACACTAAAACAGCATTTGCAAGACCTTCCACATATAGTCAGTAAGAGCTTTTGGCCTCTGCTGCAGTCAGCAGCCAGGATTCTGCTGAGCTTCACCATGTGGACTCATGCACTTACTTAGCATGTCTGTGACAGTTGTTTAGAAAACATTAAAAATAATATTCACCAATGCCTCATGACAGCTGCTTGAGTCGTGGCCATTTTCTTCAACTTGCATCTGTCATCCAAGCTTTTACAGTGCTTTCTTGGAAACGGCACCATGGGATCTACTTTTTGGATGTAAGAAAGGACCTTGTGGGGAACATTTGGCACAATCAATCTTGTTATTAATTAATCATAATATTTTCTCTGGTCACCACAGATGGAAGCCCTTGCTTGAGGCTGGAACTTCCATTATCAAATGTCGATAGCAGCGCTGACCTGTTGGCGTGCACAGTGTACACGTGTGTGCAGTTTTGCTTGAGCGTGTGTGTGTCTGAGTTTATTTCTTGCAGATTTCAGAACAAACGAGTCACCCGTGGAAATGTGTTCTGGGTTTTTTTGTTGTTTTTTTAAAGGTGAGAGCGCAGAGGGGGGATAGCATCAAAGCTTTCAGAAGGGCCTTAAGACGCGACAAGTCAGTGATATAACTGACTACAGTACGTAAATCCTATTCAGTGAGACGGTTTTCTGCTACTGTAGTTATCTTTATTTTCACAGCTGGATGAAACAACCAGGAAAACTTTATCCTGTCCATGCATTTATAGCAGAATCCATGACTTTAGTAGCCTTATTTTGTTCAACAGTTCATGAAGCTTATGTCTGAAGTCACTAGATGACACCACATAACTTAACTGAATTCTGGATCTTAAGAAATCATGTTCAGTTCTTCCAAATGATGTCTCCTTGGAATAAAAAAGGTGTAGACTGGAGAGATCAAGCCAGAAGCCCAACAAACTCTCAGCTCTGTGCCAGTAAAGTAATATATAGGTGCAGCGATAGAACTACAATTATGCCTTAACCTTACTTAGTAGCTCTGTGTCCTAGTTAAAGTAAAAATGCAGTGAGAATCTTAGTAAGTGAATGATGGAGACTTATTTTTTTTTCTTCTTTTTTTTTTGGTGGCTATGTTTTATATATTTGAGTGTCCATCTGCACATTTCTTCCTGATTGGCTGGGTTCCTGGGTTGCCCGTGGAAACTGTCTTCTGCAGGATGCCATTTAAAATGCCCATGTGTGCCTACACACCAGTGACAGCAAATGACAGTTCCTGTCATCAGCTTCCAAATCCATTTAAAAGTGAAGCCAGCATGGAAGTGCCAAAACTGCAGTTCCTTTCATGTCCACTTGAGGCTGGCTCCAAAAGCGAGTCAATCTTTCACAAGGAGAGTATTGAAAAGCATTTTCACAGCCTGGTCCTCAATTCACAGCAACTCAGCAGAAGAGGACATTTTTCTGAATTTAATCTTGAGTTACACTCATAAGGCTCTGAGTAAGGAGCATCACCACATGGACTGACATGTGCCGACACAGGAAGTAGCTGTCAATCACTATCGCGTAGCGCCGAGGCAGGCAATTTAATAGAGAGAACCCCAGTGTGGCGAGAGCTAAATTTTATTGAACTGCCTTTTTTGGACACCCTTTCTCCTGCTTTGGCTACCTTAGCGAGCTACCATGTTTAGCAAATGTTTTTCCCTTCAGTTTGTTTCTGCTCAACATTAGTCAGCACTTTTCTGGAAAGGTCGTTTGATTTGTTTATTGTTTTGGCCTCGGTTCACCTGGGAGTGAAACTGCTTCCACTCATGGTCACTTCCTTTTTTAAACCTGCGTAGAGAATTAAACATCCCACATTGCTGCTAAATCACTGTTCTGATTTAGATTTGATGAAATTCTTCTGTAAATTTATGTCGTGCTCCTCCACCTTTCCGCGGATGCACAATAAGCGAAAACAGTGAAATAAGGTGCCAAAGAAGACGTGAGGCGCTGTTTCTTGGCTCGTTCGTTTGTGGCTTACTCCACCAATGCTCCACCTTCCTAATGCAGATTTATTAGTTCTTCAATAGATGGCTGTTATCGCTGGGCATCCAGACTGGTGTGACACAGCACTACTGCCAAAGTACACCTTGTACACATCTCATGCTTCTCTGTAACACCAGGAGCAGAGCAGCAGTAATTTGAAACGACTGGTTCTAACCCCAAGTGGGTCAAGGAACCTCGGTGAGTTCTCCCATTGGCCAGTCAGAGTACTCTTAAATTAATAACTGGAATCATTCCCCATATTTGGATATGGTTATATTGTGGTTAATGATAAGTTATTGCTTAGGTCCAGCATGAAAAAGAGCTTATCTTTCATGCTGTGTTCAGCAGTTTGGGTGGTTTGAGGCACCTGCAGAGACGAGACCTCTTTAAAACCATAACATTCATTTGATGTATGTATCTGTTTTTTCAATCCTGCACGCTGGAAAACGTATCACACAGAATTTTTTAATGCTTTCTAGCCCACATGTGGCAGCGGTTTAGTAATTGTTTCCAACAAAACTGATGCATGTAATGATGCGTGGATACCACTGAAGGCATATCTCCTTTCTGAAAGCTACACTGATTGGTTAACTCACTGGAGAGAGAAAGAGAGGAGTAAAACTGTGCCACGTGAGAGAGATAGAGAAGATACATTGCATTCAACAGAACATAGAGAAGTGCTTGTAAAACACTCTAGGCTGAAAATGTGCTATCTGCCTCCGAGTTTAAGGCTAAAGCTCAGTTAGTCAACGGCTCTCCAGCGCGGATAGTTTGCAGAATGTGAAGCTGTAGAAAGTCAGATAGATTAACATTTAACCAGGACTACACAGCGCAAGCAGTCTCCAAGTTCCCTAAGGCTTTATGAAACTGCTTCTTAGAGAGATGGTAACTAGAGACTTGAATAAGGGCTGGTCACCCTCCTCACCCTTCCTCAGCGCAATCTGTTCTTGAACTGTGCTCATTACAAATGTACAGACAGGCACTACAGGCAATTCAGATTACCTGCTTCACTCCTGTGCTGTTTGGAAACCACATACCTACATGAGAGAATGTGCAAACTCCACATTGAAAGGCCTCAATTAGCTGGTGGATTAAGGCAACGGGCTAACTCTATATAGAAACTGAATGCAGTTATGTGATGCCATCCAGTGGTTTCTATATGCAACTCTTCAATATTAGTGCTTTGGTTACCATCATGTTGACCCAAGTTAGTAGAAGTGAGGCCTAGCTGGCAGCTATCAGCCTCTGTCAGCACACCTGCCAATAAGAGTTCACCCACCACGCAGATGGTATGAAGGTGTGGGATTATCCAAGAAGCATAAATTTGGTTTTTTGAAGCAAAAATATGCTTTTTATGCTGTTAAGTTGGGTATTTTAACATTAAAGAGGATTGACTCATTTTTGGTGCCAGCCTCAAGTGGCCAATCGAGGAACTGTGGTTTTTGGCTCTGGATTGGCAGCAGAGGTTGCTTTTTGGGGGTTTACTGATCATAGAAGTTGAACGTGTTTGATGTCTTTTTTCCTCTGCAGAGACAGAAATAGAAAAAAAAAACCTTGCTAAGATTTTCTGACTCTAATTCACTCACCTTTCACAGTTTAGGACAAACCACTAAACTGGATACAAACCCTACTTCAGCTTTTCCATTTAAGGAAATATTAATACAAACACTTGTAAGACTCATGTAAGAGAGGTCAGCTGGGGTAGTATTTCTAAATGGTTTGTTTCCTTGCAACCTGCCAAAATCACCCAGTGAGCTGTATTTATAGTAAATTGCAATAATAATTTGTTTCTACCAACAGAACATGTTCCATGTTGCTCCAGTCTTCCATGTTGCCTCTGAAGTGCCAGTGAAACCAATCACATTCCTGTCACAAGTTCTCATTTCCTATCTTCTCCATTCATATGCCCAAAATAGCCTCTGAATCATTCCATGGACGCTGCTTTGTGTTTACACTTTGCCTTCTTCCATACTGGAAAATTGTACCATACTTCACACTGAGCGTTCAAAAATGTTCCGATAAAGTCAACAAGAGAAACCAGAATATGGAGTTTAGAAGATTTGAGGGAACTTTGTCAAGTACATGTTGTGTTTTACTTCGACATCAAGAGCTAAAGATAACTTTTGGTGCTAAAACAAGCCAGGGAAAGCTTGTATGACATAGCATGTGGTTTCTTGGAGTGCTGTAATAGAATAAAATACCGTGGGCATGTGTAATTGCAGAAAATGCATGCTACTCTTAACACTGGTCTTCAGACTGAAACACTGTTCTTGTTATAGCTTTGCACACTATGTGGCTAACATTCTGATCGAAACCAGCTCGAGTCAAACAAGCCAAGAGTAATAGAGTGATGAGTGTAAATTACTACATCAGCAAGACTGCAGGAAACAACAAGAAATGGGAGACTGTTCCAGTAGGGCAAAGGAACAGCTTCCAGCCTCTCGGAGAGAAAAGTGGAAAAGAGTGTGAGCAAGTGACTGTTGTCCTACCCAAGATCCACAACAATGAAGCATGAAAACAGTTTTTTATTGTTGAGTATTTATAAGGCATCCTTTCTCATGTGGGATCAATGTTTTGTGAAGGGTAATGGATGGAAAAAATCCTGATAATGCGTAATAATGTATAATATATAAAGATGATTTTATGCTTAATTACTGCATAACAGTTAAAATGAGGATTAACTTACTTTTGGAGAGCGCCTCAAGTGGCGATCAGAGGAACTGCAGTATTTGTCTCTTCTGTGCTGGCTTCCTTTTCCAGCCCTAAAGGTTGCTGCTTGGCTGCACCACAGCCCTAATTTATGGTTAAAACAAAAATATCCTGAAGTCTGACAAATAAACACTCTGTCGCCGCTCGATCAAAAGATTAACAGTATTTCCTTCTCCATCTCCTGCCCTCGCAGTGCCCTTGAGCAAAGCATGGAAACAACCGGACTGTCTAATGACACTCACACTGCGGAGTTCCCAGATTTGTGTCAGTGTAACCCTCTCTTCCTCTGCAATGACTTCCTCTTGTAGCTGTAATTACAAAGTCCTCTTAGTTCAAATGCAGTTAAATGAGGTTTTAGGTTTCTTCTTTAAATCTTTTTGCAAATGGTAGAGGAAAAACGTGGGCAAACATCTTGCATGAGAAATGTCTGAATGTTTTGGCAGTAGATGTTTCCTTCCACTATTTAACTTTAAATGTTACACAACCCACTTAAGTCTTAAGTGCTTCATGAGCAGCCGTAGCTTCGGCAAAGTCTACGTGAGGCGCTCTTGTGCTAAGATGGAAATAAAGCCACATACTGCACATCGGCAATGGCAAGGCCTAAAGCCCAACATGTAATATACTGTACTGGTGACAGTTTACATGTTGTGGTTGTGTGTGTGTGTGTGTGTGTGTGTGTGTGTGTGTGTGTGTGTGTGTGTGTGTGTGTGTGTGTGTGTGTGTGTGTGTGTGTGTGTTTTCTTGGGTTTTGTGTGTACAAACATATAAATTTTGTCTTCCCTGTCT
>VOQJ01017613.1:38043-48106 GCA_015052665.1 Apistogramma diplotaenia | reverse complement strand
AGCTTTCTGGCTCAGAGCTTGTCAACTAAACACATGACCACATCCTAATTGAGCTTGTAGTAGAAGCTGTTCTGCTCTGATAAATGAGATGCTGAGTAACACAACGTCTGTTTTTAAAGGGCTCCAGTTCTGGAGGAATTTAACAAGGTGTTGCATACTTTTAAAAAAAAAACAAGGGAGAGAAAAGCTCTAAGTTTGAGAAGAGGCTAAGGTAAAAACATGCTTCCAGACAGCACTGTTGTTTTAATGAGAAATGCCTTTAAACAATCCACTCATTTTCAAAGGCTGTGACTGTGTCATTATGTTGCGTAACAGAGACTTCTCAAGTCTTTGCACTTTGATTAAAACTTGTGACGACAGAAAAATGCTGAAGGAGAAGAATGCGTCGATCATCGATAAGGAAAAACTACAATAGATCACTCAGTGGCTGTATCTGTAGTACACACAATGACTAACAAGCATGTATTTGATATATACTCTTTGGACACTTTATTAGGCATAAATGTTCAGATATTTAGTCAGCCAATCCCTGAGCAGCAACACAAAGCATTGATGACCTGCTGAAGAGCGAGCATCAGAATTACCACGCAGCCATCTCTGGGTTTACAGAGAAGGGTCTGAAGAGGTCCAGTGAGCCAATGAGGAGAAAAAATGCCTTGTTGATGTCAGACGACAGACAAACAGTAACTCAAGTAAGCACTGATTACAACCCAGACGTGCAGAAGAGCATAACATGCACAACATGTTGAGCATTAAAGCAGATGGGATATAGCAGCAGATGACCACAGCAGGTCACAATCCTGTCAGCTAAGAACAGGAAGCAACTCAACATGACTCACCATGGTCACGGTGTTTCCATTACAATGAGTACCACCTCAGTGTGGGTGGAGTCGGGCAGTAGTCTATTGATCACATCACAACAGTGGATGAACTAGAGGTAAGCTAATGGTATTTAATGACAGTTTACTATTGTCATCATGCACAAGTCCCCCGTACAATGTTTTAATGGATGAAGGTTATTAAGTATTAAAATATGTTTTCTGTTTCAGATGGCTCTCTTGTTGCACCGTCAGTCTGGGCATGCAGCTGAGCCTCACGGTGATTTGGTGCCTTCATTTTCTTGCTGTCAGGTTTCAAAAGGTCTTGATTCTGGTGAAGGAGTTGCTCTCATGACTATTGACACTCCCTGGCCAATCAGTAGCAGGCTGTTCTTTTCGGATTGCTTGGAACCCAGGCTGAGTTGGTACCTGGTAGCAGGTACTAATGGAAACACAGCATGAGGCTGCAGTTTGCACAGGCTCAACTAAATTGAGAACAGAAGACTAGACAACTGTTGCCTGGTGTAAACAACATGAAGGCATGGCTCCACCCCACTGTGTATCAAAGGTTGTATCACTTGGCTCAGTTTTTCCCCATAGTACCAAGTGCCAAATGCCACAGCCTCACCGAGTATTCTTGTTAACCCATCCCTTTATGACACAGTGTTCCCATCTACTGACGGCTGCTTCCAGCAGGGAAATGCACCATGTCACAAAGCTCACTCAAATGGCCTCCACAGTCACAAGATCTCAGTCCAGCAGAGCACCATCGGGATGTGGTGGAACGGTTTACCCTGTATATTATATTAGAAGAAAATTTTTAAAAATCTACTTCTGGAATGGTTTATTTAAACCAAAAGTCAATCTGAATTCTGTCCTGTGCATAGTACTCCCAGTGCTTCTATAGTTTTACCAATAAGGCAGCTAATTAATTCCAGGCTTCAGTCCAAAAGGAATGGTTTCCAGAAAAGAAATGTAATAGAGCACGTAAGAGGGGGATGGAAGGGCTAGCAAGAAAGCGCTCTGGTATTTGTTTGGAATAGAAGTCACGATGTGTGTGTTCAAGTGACACTGAGTAATTAGCCGATTCCGAGAGACGGCTCCTGATTACTGTCCAAGCTTCTGGCTGTGCTGCTGTTGACGCCTGCGTCACAAAGAGCATTCCCAGGAGTCCTTGTCTTCTCTCTGTCTAGACTGCTGCAATAACCCAAAGGCAACCACCTAGAAAAGAGTGTGTCAGAGTGTGTTAGCGGAATCGCGCTTATTTGAATGGCGAGGGTGTGAAAGTGCATACATACCTCGTCAAATATCTGAGAACAAAGGGGCGGTTTGTCATCGGACTGTTTATGCAGTTCTATTTCTTGAGATTGTCTGGTTCTATATTTAGGAAACGTTTCCATGAAATATCATCTTTAAAATCTGAAGTCGTGACTCGGCTGCATGCTTTGTATTGCTGATGAATGATTTCATCTGGAAGAGACTGCGTTCTTTAAATTGATATCAGAACGAAACAATTTAGACAACATTAACGTGTCCGAATATCCAGAATCTCTTTCTGGAACAAGTTGGCCAATACTCATGAGTGAAAACTCCTTTCTTCTGCCTTCTAAATTCTAGAAGCACTTGCCAAAGTAGTTGTAAATGAGATGACCTCAGAAATGACCTAGATGCAAAATCCCTCTACAAACAGCCTGACGTCATAACAACTCGTGGGAATAAGAGACAAAATTAAACAAAGAGGAGAGGGAGAAAATATTTTATGCATGAGTGATTTCATGGCAACACAATGGGGACAAAATATTACATTGCAAAGTTAATTTGGGCAATGCATGTTTGGTTTGGACTTCCCCACCTCCTGCTGGGCCCTGGGGACTGGGGTTATGTTGTCCAGATGGGGATTAATAGCCCACACCTGGTCCCTGGCAAAGATCCTTCAACAAAATTCCTGTGTGGACCCAAAGCCTGACTCAGCTGAACATCCTCTGAGATCTGTCCCATTCCCCACATACAAACCTGACTCACTCGAGTCTCACACCAACGTACACGGGCAAAAATTCGTCAAGAACAGCGGCTTAAGACTTTGGTGATCTTTGGATGAGCATTAAGAAATACGAAACTCTCAAAAGTAGCTGCTGTAACGTCAACGTTAGCTTTAGTCAAAATTCATTGATTAATTGTAAATTTTACAGCCGTCAGTGTTTATTCTCAGAAGATTATACACATGACTCTACGTGCAGCTGTGCGTTAGTTGCAAATTAGCAAAAAGTTATCATGTGTATGGAAAATAGCTTATCTGTTATTATGAGCACAGACCGGATACGTTATTTAATTAGGCTTGAAAAAAGTTCTGGTTGTCTTTACATTTGAGAGCCTTCCTATTATGTCAGAGATGCCTTCATTCCTGAACAGAGGCAACCATGTGTTCATATTTTATATGTCCTTGTAATTCTTTTGCATCTTGTTTATTGGTAATTTTGCACCAGTGGTCATTTATGATGATTTTAGTTGTGCATACACGCCCGGCTCCCATAAACACACATTAGGAAACCTGACACTTTGTAGCATTATTGCAGCCACAACAAAGCACAAGATTCAACCATGAGTTAATGGAGCCAATAAAATGCAGTCTGGTTCCAACTGTAAACAGGTTTAATTCTGCTCATCTCAGGCGTTCGGACGAAGTCCCTTTAAAACATCTCCCCATTCAGGAGAGGGGACTGGACGATGAACAACACGTTACAGGAACAGAATTTTCAGAGATTTTAACTTAAATAAGTGTTACAGTAATAGCACAGTTCCTTGGCCTGAAGGAGAGGCAGACACAGCATCCAATCAAAAGCTGCAGATTAAAAAATGCCAGTGAGCCTGACAGCTCCTCATATTGTACTTGATACTGTAGGATCTGTTTTCCTTAAATATGTCATCGAGTAAAATAAATATTAAAAGTTGATTCATTCAAACCCCTCCTACTTTTCTTTTACGATGAAGTCAGTCGCTCAGATTAAGTATTGCAAGTAGATTTGTTGACAGCAATGCAGACAGATGTCCCTCCTGTTATTGTTTTCCTTCCTGTGGTGGATGGATGCGGGGAGTGCTTCTACCAGCCCAACAGAGCTTTTGCTGTCTGCCTCATCCAGCACAGTGTTCTCAGTTGCCCTCTACAGTAATGTGTGTATGTTTGTGTTAATGCATGTCCAAATTCCACTGGGGCAGTGAACTATAGCAGTATGAGTATAAAACTGCACCATTCCTCTGAAGTTTAAAAACCACCACCCCCCAAAAAAATGCTATTTTCCCTCCACCCTTTATTCCCATTTATACACATCCCCTTCCTTTTGAAATCGTTCTGCCTGTGTGCAGCCTCTCCAACTCAAACAAGTCAGCACAGATAGTTTGGCTCTTTCCCTGAAACCGAAGCGTAGGCACACTGGCTGGACAGGGAGAACAAACAGCTAACATGCCTTGTGGCTTCTTGATGGCATACTTTTCAGCACTCAGGTTTTGGGGCGATATTGAGAGAGGGCATTCCTGGTAATTAATAAGGCAAGCACAGGTTTCCATTTGGAGGATTTGAATGGGCCTTGAAAACAGAGCGTGCACAGCGGGATGGTGCTGAGTGATACAAAGTCCTGTCTTGTTTTACAGTTTCATAACTGTGGAAATAATTAGGGAGTGGGTGTAACAGAGAATTAATAGGTTGACATATAATACTGTGTATTTATTAAATTAGGAAATAAAATTGCATAATCATTGCTCTGATTTTGTCAAGATCACTGAAGAAAATATTTCTTCCTTTATTGCTATAGTGCTATAGGAGTGTACTTAGTGTTCGTACTTATGTGCGCCGGGTTCCCTTGTCTGCTAGGAGGAAACTCTGTATACAGGCAAAGTATGCCCACCTTCTGTGCTATATACAGTAGAACACACAGAACATAAAGTAAAGAAACAGTCATTAATATTAGTAGTCTGCATAGTCTGCATGATGATCGTTACCAATGAGCATACCAGTTTGAAACATGGTGTGACCAAGGTTTACAGATCAGACTCGAGTTATTTTCAGTACGGCCTGAAATGAGTGACTGAGCCCACAAATTCAGCAGGAAAGTGTTTACAGAGGTCACGTTGGGAAGCGATTTCCCCGTCGACTTCTATAGGAGCGATGGTCTTTTTTCAGCCACAGCTATCGCCATCTGGTGGGCATCAGATAGAATGCAGATTTAAAGCACTTCTGCATTGGCGTCTCTTTTTTCTGACCCAGAAACTTCGTCCACATTTGATACTGGATGTGTGGCATTCCCCAGTTAGGCATATTCAGGGCAGCCTGTAGAGCTAATGGGTCCCATCCAGGTGCCTTCATTCAGAGCTCCTGCATACATGCATGTAAGTATTCCTAGTTGTTCTTATACTTCCCGTCATGTTCCGTTTGAGTACTGTAATTGCAGAACATCTGCATACAGTGTTTGTGTGATTTCTACATGTGATTTCTGCATGTTGAAGTCCTGTGGCATCTCAGTACGGTTGATTCTTTATTTAATGCTCCTGTTCCAGTTACCCCGTAGGTTCAGTGCAGTCTCCCTGTGCCTATGACCACACAATTCATTTACATGATCAAATTACATTGTTTATTTGCTTTGGATTCCTATTTACTTAGTGGTAATAGTGAATGTAATGTTTATTGACAGAACCATCTGCTACTGTTCCATTTGCTGTGTATCAAAGTAGCTCTTATTCTTATGAGCCTAGATATGGTTTCTGCAATGCATGCTGAAACCTGCTCGTTCCAATGGTCTTCATATGGTGGCCACTGTTGTCTGAGTGAGTATATGTCAGTGTGTGACCTGAAATAGTAAACATTGAGGGGGGAAAAAAAGCCGCAGATTTCCGTGCCACCCCAAAATGAATACTGTTCTTACCAATATAAAAATTGTTTGGTTCCATAACTGCTCCCACAAGGCAGCTGTTTATGTTACATAACCGTGCACTTCACTACGTTGCCATCATTATTGTAGCCATTATTGTTTTTCCTTGCTGGCAGTTTGAATATTATATAATTTTGGTATATTGCAGCTTCACATTTTCAAATTGCAGGCACCAAGCACTTAGGTACAGTATGCAGGTTGCTTCTGCAAACATTTGTGGGAAAAATGGGTCTCTCTCAGGAGCTCCTGAAATCTTCAGCAGAGTTAATCACTGCAGACTTCCAAACTTCATGTGGCCTTCAGATTAGCTCAAGAACAGGGTGCGGAGAGCTCCATGGAATGGGTTTCCATGGTTGGGAAGCTGCATCCAAGCCTTACATTACCAAGCAAAGCGTTAGATGCAGTGGTGTAAAGCACGCTGCCACTGCACTCTAGAGCGATCTGATGGACGAGTCTGGGTTTGGCGGTTGCCAGAAGTACGGTGCTTGTCTGAGTGTTGGTGGAGGAGGGATTATGGTGTGGGGTTGTTTTTCTGGAGTTGGCTTTTTCTCTTGGCTTCACATTTTGGACAATTTCATGCTCCCAACTTTGTAGGAACAGTTTGGCCCATTCCTGTTCCAACATGGCTGCACACCAGTGCACAAAGCAGGTCCATAAAGACATGGATGGGCGTGTTTGGTGTGGAAGAACTTGACTGGCCTGCACAGAGTGCTGACCTCAACCTGACAGAACATCTTTGGAAAGAATTAGAGCAAGTTCATATGTGTGTGAAGGCAGACGAGTGAATACTTTTAGTAATACAGTGTATGTTCCTAATTATATTTTGTGAAAAAAAAAAGAATTTTCTAATAATTTAAAGGTGGAGAAAGTCGTCATGAGGCAGGAGGGATATCGAAGACGTGATTCGCATGGTTTTCATCCAGGAGACTGGGGTAGTAAAACTACTTGGTTAGGTTCAGGGTCAAGCTGAAATCGTGTCACATCAGCCATGCCAGATGCTTTTTCTCCATTTTCTTTGTTTCCATAGCGATAGGGTCTGTCTCACTCTTCTTAACAACAATTCTTTAGTTAATTGATGTTGTACAGTCACTCATTCTTGCCAAAGTATTTCAGTCAGGTTGAGGTCTGGACTACGACATTGTAACACCTTGATTGTTTTCTGTTTCAGCCTTTCTGTTGGAGATTTGCATTGTCCTGTGGCTTCACCCAGTTTGGGCCAAACTAGCTGTCAGACTAAGGGTCTCACATTTGGCACTAGGATATTAACAAAGGGGTTCATGACCAACTCAGTGACTGCAGTGTGCCCGGGTCCTGTAGCTACAAATTATCACCCTTTCACCACCACGATGACAGTTGGTTTGAGGTGTTTGTTTGTTGTTTTTCCACCAAGCGTGGCATTGTGCACTGCGGTCAAACATCTCCACTTTGGTCTGAAGGACATCGTTCCAGAAGTCTTGTGGTTTGTTCAGATGCAGCTTTGTAAACCTAAGCTGAGCTGCCATGTTCTTTTTAGAGAGAAGAGCTTTTCTTCTGGCAACAGTTCTTAACAACAAGCCATATTTGTTTAGTCTGTTTCTAATCGTGCTGACACATGAACTTTAATATTGAAAATTCTGGACTGCGTAGACTCCTGCGTGGCAACATAAACAACAAACACTTAATCCAGGAGAAAATAAGCACATACTTGAAAATGCACTTTAGTTGTACAGGAAGATTGCAAGGAGAGAGTTAGAAGATCATTGTTTCCTGGTAAAGATGAATTTAAGCAGTGGAGACTGAAAACCTGGGTTTTGGATGGGACCCAGAGGTTCTACAGTATATCCATGTTTCAATGTGTCAAAGCTGGTTTGTTTTGTTCAAATGTGGTTGATGTACATAAACCTCATACTGTAAATGCCGTCCAAGTTTAACAGTTTAAACATGTCATACATCCCATATACCACAGACTGCCTGCACAGGACAAGAAAGAGCATCTTCAGGTTCATTCTACAATGCAGGTGAACAAACCACTCCATCACAGGGGCATCCGGTAGGATAATGATGCTCCGTTCCCACCTCCAGTCTGTGACTAATTCTCACCTTCCACATACACATTAACTGTGGCAACACGGTTCAAAAGACGTCATTGTTTGATTAAAATGTGAATAAATCCCAGCAAATATTTTTGTAAATTAACTTTGTAAACGCAAAACTGATCATATGTGACTTCAGGTCTGTCCCTGTGTCAGTGCCGTTATGAAGAAAAGTCATAATGTAGTTTTCACTGGAATGGCTTCTGTGGCTGCAGTGGTTTGGCACTCTTGAGGGAAGTCATACTTGGTGTAGGGGAATTTATCAAACCAACTAAATGTGACACATTGAGCTCAGTGAGAGTTATCGCTTCTTCCTCTGTGGGAGTTTTTTTTCTCTGCTGCTTTGTTGAGTCAGCTTCTTTATCATCTCCAGACCAGTAAAACCAGTGACCCGGTAACAATTGTGTGTACAGTACACTGAAAATCAAATGCAGACACACACACACACACACACACTTATCAGACACAGCAGTTTATTGTTACTGTTTTTGATTCAAAGCCAAATGTCTGTCTGACATATGAGGGAAAAACCAAGCTATGGCTACTTGATGTGCAGCGAAGATGACCTCCGTTCCAGCTCTTCATACACTCACGCCGGGTCAGGACTTTTCAAAGCACTGGCCGTCCTTCCAGGACCGCGTTTGACAGATCGGATTGCTGATGGACTTCCCTGTGCCTGCGTAAAGCTCGTGCTCGTGCATCGCGTGTGAGCAAACACCAACTAAAACAGTTATGACACATGCACAAGACTGTCTTGCACTGTTATGTTGCACTGTTGCATGTACAGTAATGCAAGTCATGCGCTATCATGTGTGTTTTATTTATTTGTTTAATGACATAACAGCCACCATGATCAGCTGAGGTTAAAGCCAAATGAGGTGCATCGTGTTAACCTTAACCAGCTCGATGCGTGTTGTGTTGGCACAAACACTGTGAGCTACACGGGCACAGACTGCGGCATATTCGAGATAGAATCGATTTAAGGTGGCAGATGCTCTAACAGGACATACAAAGGTTCATGTGAGTCTGCTTCCCTCTGTGACACTAATGAATTTATCAGGCTCATTTGGTGGAGAAGTATAATAAAAAAAATAATAAACCCTCCCTGCTCTGTGCTCAACACAAGTTCTAGATATGAATCATAAAGCTGTGTTGTGTTGATAACCAGAAGCAACA
Source organism: Apistogramma diplotaenia (assembly GCA_015052665.1). NCBI lineage: Eukaryota > Metazoa > Chordata > Actinopteri > Cichliformes > Cichlidae > Apistogramma > Apistogramma diplotaenia. The sequence goes on along the minus strand of VOQJ01017613.1, from coordinate 39,121 downwards.
ATCTCTGCCTCACACACACACACACACACACACACACACACACACACACACACACACACACAGCATCTGTGTTATGTGGAGCTGGAAAAGGCCAGCTTGTCAGCAGGGTGTGTGATGGTTTACACACCTAGCCAAGTCATCCATCGTTCCCCCCAGAGAAGGTTAAAGGGAGTGCTCTTTTGTCTGTAAAACTGTTGGATGCACTTGCAGCACACCCAGCCCTCAAACACAGCAGCAGCACAGCTGGAGGAGACCACAGTTCCTGCAGGGAAGAGGAGAACTGTACTTCAACTTTGAACTTTCGAGCCGGCTTCTGTGGAGCTGCTACCTTTCTTCTAAGCCACCGAGGTAATGCTCAGATCCAGCAATAGCACATCTTACCTGTGCTCATATAATGTCTGTGCTTTCTTTGAATGAGTGTGGAACTATTTAGCATCATACAGGACAGGGTGGGAACAGAGTGAGAGCTGCTCCTAGTCAGTGATTCCAGACATGCCAGTAAGCAGTGGGGTGATATCTGACATTGGAAAAATCCTGTGTAATTTGTCAAAGCTGACACCGCAAAGAGGCCTTACCTGAAACTCTGAAACCAGTAAGCCCTTGGCAAAACAGGGGAACTCCCACTGAGATCAAATTCTTTCCTAAAACCAGTATTGTTCCAAATCAGCTTGGAAATCTTGGGTGGGAAGAGCGAATGAGTAAGGAAGCTCTCAGAAGGGAAGCGATCCTCGTGCTCTATCCCGCACCCTCCTGCCCCACCTCTCATGTGAAAGGCAAACAAACTGTCCAGAGTTGCGGTAGTACTGTTAGGTAACCATGGGAATGCCGCAGTAATCAAGCCTGCCTGTGTATCCTTAATCACCACACTATATACAGTTGCAGGGAAATAATTGTGAACCCTTTGGAATTTTCTATACAGTTACAATGTTTTTGAGCAATAACACATCTTTTTATAATCTTGTCTCTGTACACCACAGTGGATTAAATAAATAAGTCTAGATGTGATTGAAGTGCAAATTCAAGGAGTTTAGGAGGTCTGTTTAGGAATTACAACCATTTTTATACAAAGTTCCCCCTG
>VOQJ01017613.1:20577-36884 GCA_015052665.1 Apistogramma diplotaenia | reverse complement strand
GGAGTGCTAATATTCTTAGCACAAACATGAGAGTGGTATCCATTTCCAAAAGTGCTGAACTGCTCAGAAACAGATGTTAATGTGGCAGTTAACCCTCCGCTCCTGCAGTCGTGGCCTATAGAAGGCAGCTTGTGTTTTTACCAACATGGCGAGCTTTCACTGTTAAATATAGGTCTAAATAAACTGTTCACATGCTTAGTTGGTAACTAAGTGCCAGTCTGTTTGACTTTACTTCGATACTGTTGCTTAGTAGCAACCACATTTCATTGGCTCCCAGGCCTATTACAGCATTCGCATGGACAGTGGAGAGCATATTCTCACAGACAGAAAGCAAGCATGTGTGTAAATGACGTACCTCTGCAGAAACTCTTTCAAACATGCGCCAAGATCAATTTCCATCAAAAGGTCCACAGGGGATAGTATCCCACCATCTCCAGGAGGTGAGTCAAGTGTATTTTGGAGGCAAAACCACAAATGTTTTATCCACAACAGTAGACATTACACAGTCCCCACGTCAAGTTAACTGAAAGGCTTTCAAGGTCCCATCACCCAGAGAGCAAAGGAAAGCCGAGCTTTTGTTATTTCAAGATCCATACTGTACAATTAAACGTTTATAAATTGGTAAGATTGAATCAATTTGACTACTATTCTGGCAATGCATGTTTTGTTTTTATAAGTTAGTCCCAGACTGACTTTCCTTTTCCAGAAAGTGGACAACTTCAAATAATCAAAAAGCACATTTTAGTAAATTAGTGACTGCTTAATAGTGTAACCATAATGTTAAGCTTTTCTAAGACTTAACCTTTAGTTAATTTGCTGTAAATGTGTGCGTGATGGTCTTCCTCTACACGGCCTTGAAGAAAATTATTTTTGTTTATTTGATCTTTTCTTGGGATCTAATTCTCGTCATCCTGAGACATCTGCGTGCATGCTTGCTCACGCTCACTTTATGTCTCTATGTCCATAAAATATTTAGAGAACTCAGCTTGACCTTTAACCCAGAAAACTAAACACCGAGCAGAGCAGAGTTGTTCTGAGGTTGAATGGCACAGCTGGACGTTTGATAACAGCCCTAGGAGCACTGTGGAAGCCTGTGAGTGGGTGGTGGCTCTGTTTCCTTTTCTTCCTCTGCTCATCTACATCCTCTCCCACCATGAGGTCAGAAGCATGTCAGGAAGCTGCGACTGTGTTAAATATTGAAGGAAATATAAACCAACTGTTCCATCGGTCATCTTGGGGAACGTGAGGTCTCCGGCTAATGAGATGGACGAGCTCTGGGCGCAGCTCAGGCATAGGAGGGAGTATCAGGAGTGCAGTGTGTTAGCTTCACAGAGACGTGGCTGCACGCGGACCGCAGGGCTGCAGTACCTGGCTTTTTCACAGGCACCAAGCTGAGCGGTGAGAAGTGAGGTGGTGAGGTTTTCTGGGAATGAGAGGTGGTGCAATTCAGGACATGTTACCATGATGGAACGTCTCTGCTCGCCTGACATTAAACTTTTGGCTGTGAGTGTGTGCCCACATTATTTAGCATGTGGATTCTCCTCCACCATATTGATCGGTGTTTACATGGTACAGGGTACTGCCACCAGTCACATCACACACGAGACTCTCACTGTAAACACCCAGAGGCCTTCATCACCATCACTGGTGATTGTGACCGTATCAGTTTGGATGCATACGGAGCCACTGCCTCCCTGCCACTAGGTACTTCAGACTGTAACCTGGTTCTGTTAACACCTCGATATGTCCCTGCAGGTCAGAGACTTTCTGTTGCCAACAAGCCTGTGAGGAGGTGGAGTCTGGACTGGACTGCTTTGACACTACAGACTGGGACATGTTCTATGAGCCACATGGGGATGACATCAACAGCCTCACAAACTTTATCACTAACTCTATAAATTTCAGCAAGGATGCCATCATCCCGACCAGGACTGTGCTCTGTTTTCCCAACAACAAGCCCTGGATCACCACCTGAAGGATCTACTGAATGGAAAACAAAGAAGGTCTTCAGATTTGGGAACAAGGGTGAGTTGAGAAGAATACAGCATCATCTGAAGGTATAAAGATACCTACAGAGATGAGCTGGAGACTAAAGTCCAGCTGAATAACATCAAAGTGTGGAGGGGGATGAAGCTGATCACAGGGATCAGCAGCAGCATCAGCAGGGGGGCAACGTGAACTGAGCCAATAAGCTGAAATTCCCTGTTGCCCCCCCACACACACACACACAGCACCAATCTTAACACTGCTTAGTTTGCAGGTGAAACGTGTTCCACCCTCTTCAGCTTGCTTACCAGCCTCTTGTGGGGGTGGACGATGCCATTACTTACCTGTTGCGGCATGCTCATTCTTACCTGGATGGTACTATTGGCACTGTGAGAATCATGTCTTTTTTACTTCTCCAGTGCATTTAATACCATCCAACCATGTCTGCAAAGTGAGAAGCTGCTCAGCAGAAGTGAGTGTCACCACTTCACCACTACAACCCATCTCACCCACTCCACTCCACTTCACACTCGCAGCAGAGCTCCTTCTCCCTCACACTGATTCAACACCACTCAACGCTCTATAATAACTCTTCTTTCTCTAATGGGGGAATCAAGACCAATGCATAATTATCAAAAACTGCTGTTCTTGTACAGTAACTTCTCGTTGTTTCCTTCAATGCCATGTTCTTTGGACAGATCTCTCTGCTCTCTTATGCTGCAGTCCCATTAGGGAAAACAGTGGCGACCAAGGCATGAATAAAATCATCGTGACCTTACAGTTTAGCTGCCATTGGATCAGCTGCTCTGAAGGTGAGTGCTAGCTCTAAGCCCACTCACGTTTTGGTGCATCAAGACGGCAATAAAAAGGCAATGGAGTTTGTCTGCGATTGAATGGCTGAAATGACAGATTTTAGTCACCTCACTGTGTCCCCACTTCTGTAACCACACCAATATTCCTTTGAACTCGTCAGAAAGGAAACTTTCCATGTTCGGTAGCTGACTGGATACTTGTGCTGTTCCCCCATCTGAGCCACCTCTGCCTTCAAAGACCTCTAACACAGTTTTGACCCATTTAATTCACATGGTGGCTCAGACCTTTATGATATATAAACTCTGGATGCCAGTAATGCTTTTCAGCCCCACTTATCATATTAGAATGACACAGGAGAGCAGGAGCAGGACCATCATTATCATTTAACCACGCTAAACGTAAAGCACTTCTCCCAGCGAGCATACAAAATATTCACTATTGTACTTTTTTTCATATAACCCCATGTGCAGAATAACTCAATGTTCCCAAGATGAATAAATCAGATATTAAGTACTTTGACTGCATAACCCTCACTTGGGAAATGGGTTGTGGTTTGGGGCATTAGCGCTGTTATACTGTATATTTCATTCAGACTGACTTGAACTGGCACACAAAAAGTGAAGTCTTGAACCTTTTGGAAAGTCGCTGCACGTGATGTCAGTGTTTTCAACTGTGTGATATTTGTTTTGGACAAATCATAAGGATCCAGGTGTGCATTCTGTAAAACATCACGTACCACTTTTGTTTTGCATTTTAAAATGTGGTATTGGGATATATTTAGAATATTATTTGCTATAGCTTTCAGAGAAATCCTACTATCAGGAGGCTGACCATCCAGGTTCTGAGTGCAACTAGAAACTGAGGAAGATGCTGTTCGTGAGGGTTAAGTCGCTACATCCAGGCAGGTTACAGTCATAATGATTCTCAGTGAAGCTCATGGTCGTGTCACATGGTTATGTGGTCTTCAGAATGAAAAAGTATGATCATATGTTGCTTTCCTAAAAAAAAAAAAGGTGACTGTGTTTCATACCTTTGTGACGGGTTGGCAACCGACGTGGAAACCTCCAGTGATTTCTGGAAGTTGCTGGCTGTCACCAGGTGAAATTCATCACAAAGTGGGTGCTGCACCCAAAACCTTCTTGCTAGCTAGAGGCTACCACAAGGAAGCTTTCAGTGCAGCACTGTATACTTCTTTGTAACCAGTTACACGCTAGTGCCAGCATCATCCAGGAACGACTGCCCAACCAGTCATGGAAGATGCATTTGTCTGTGATTGGTGGTCATCGAACGATCTCTAGGCCTGTGACTGAGGCCTAAGGTTAATTTTCTGCTGTAGTCTTCATCAAACGGTTTTAATCCTTATGATAATTAACCTTCATCACAACACAGGACTTATGCTAAAGTCTGCAGGAAGACTAACCCAGCCTGAGGAAACAACAACAGCAATTCATGAAATCAGACTCAAATTTTTTTATATTGATTTTTTTTAAATTTCCCCTGTGATTGTTCTCACCGTGATCTTTGAGGTCAAAGGACTAGTTTGTCTCCTCGGTAAATACGATTACTCCCTTTTTTGGGGGGCAGGTGTCAGTTGAGAGTATAAATGCCACTCGCAAACCAGCACGCTGGTCAAGGGCAGGGTGACGGGAGCATTAACCTAGCATGTTTTCAGCTGTGGAAGAAACCGGAGCCCCTGAAGGAAAACCTCACAGGCATTAAGAGAATGTGGAAAACTCCACACATGAGCCCTGCCAAATTACCTTCTCGCTATGAGGCTCCGCTGTGTGTAAGGTAAGACAGGACAAACCTACAGTATATTGGTTTACACTGTGAAATATTGATGGTAAACATATGGATTACAGGCAATATGACAGTGTGATGATTTGAATAACACTTACAGCAGAAATGCCCAGTGAGTTAAAACATCTTTGGCCACACTGTGAGAACAGCACTTCAGGTAGGTTTATAAATTATTTACTACAGACCACATTATTATTTTTTCATTATCCTCTATGAACCTTTGCAGCAATAAACTTGATTGACTAAAGTGGTGCAAGCCAAGCCCGTTTATTACCATCTTAACTGAGGAGGATTAAGAGTGAGCAGTGTAGGTTTCTTCAAATATGTGCGCAGAGTCCAGGGGAATTGAATTACAAAACCCCTTCTCACCTTGTCTGGTAACTCGAAACCCAAACTTTATGTTGAGAAATGTGGAGCTGTCGCAAACAGATAAGCTTCCCCTTCGGAGTTACCCCAAACCACACGCTGCCTGCTCACCTCTTCAGCGTTCGGCCAACACGAACATTTTATCCCACCTCGCCCGCTGAACAAGACGAGCAATTACACAAGCCTCCCTTAATGTGGGAGCAGAGTAATTTACATCCATGACAAGTATGAGGAGATGGAGGCCTAATCTCAGCTCGGGAGGCTTAGTCACTCAACCCTTATTGCCCTCACTTTCTGACAGCTGCTATAATAAAACAATCTATTCATATTGTGTTTCACCACACTCAATTATGTCTTAGTATCTCTCTTAACCATGAGTAATCACAGCTCTAAATTATTGTTGTTCATCTGGTGGGAGGCCTTTGGAGTTAAGAGGTTAACTTTAGGTCAAACTGTGGGGCCTCGAGTGAATTTCTCCCTCGTTGCTTCTGCTGCACTCCTTCTCACCTAAACTGGCCTTTCTGGGTAAAACGATGCTATCTTCTCATGCCGTGTATCTTGAGTATATACCTCACTATTCAGATCATAAAAGGTCAAAGCTCCTGTCAGCTTCAGTGTTTCATTTGCCTGCATGTTTGCACACGAATGTTTTTTTTTAAATCAAACATAGCACAGTTCAGGCAGGCCATGAAGTCAAGCCCAGTCACAATGCTGCAGATCTGAGTGCAAGCCCACGTGAGCTGCTGCCTCAGCCTTTCATTAAATCATATAGAACATGTTGTCTGTGTTGCTTTGTCCTGTCCACAGTTGCTGCACTTCTGCAAGCTCACTTCCTCCTTGTTGTGTCTGAGTTAATCAAAAACTCAGACACAGTTTTTGGTAGCTTAGCTTAAATTTGCTAGCAAGGAAAATTATTGGTTGGTGGTCAATCACCTTGTTTCAAACTCGAACCAATTCATTTCTCCTGATATCGCTAAAATGTCTTTGGAATTAAAAATACAACCTGCCTGGTTTGGGTTCACGTTAACACCCGCTGGCTACCCAGACACCCACGCTGGTGCTTACCTGATGTACAAGGTGCTTCTTGTAGTTGGTCACCAGGTTTGTACACATCTCAGGAGGACTTTGTTTCTTTGTGAACAGGCTCTGTGCATGGGGACTGTCTTTGTTCCCAAGAGCTGTAATGAGTGTAATGAGCGTAGAAAAGGGGCATTTTAATAAGCCGTAACGAGCTTGAGTTTGCAATGAGCTGCCATATCAAATAATCGTAGGGAGCTGGCGACAAATGGAATTAAAGGTCATTTTAAATGACCTGGAGGCAGTTCCTCCAGGCCCAAAATATTGTTCCTGAACAAGACTGATCCTGCTTTATTGCTGCTCTGTGACTTATTGCTTTTGCATTTGTCTACCTATGTGGAGCATTTTGCTGTGTGTGTTTGCGCCTGTTGCTGTCTGCTGTGTCCGGGACAGTTTTCCAAAACAGATTTTGAATCTGAGTCATCTTTTCCTGGATAAAAATTTAAAAGTGACAAAATTCATGTAACCGTACCCCCTTCAATAAACTTGTGCATGCTTTCAAGACCTTGAATGAATAAACAATACAGCTGCTTGAAATGGAAAACTCTGTGAGCTGTGGGTGACACCAAATAAAAATAAATGTGCTTTAAATTCACGCCTCTTAAGCTCGAACCTCAGTCTCACACACAGCTGACATGTACTTATGGGAGTTTGCAAAATACGATGCTTTTCCATCAGTAACCATAAAAAATTGGTCGCTATTATTATTATTTTCCATAATCAACCAAAGGCAATATTAGACTGTTTGTGCTCGGCGGTCTTTTGGGAATCTGGGAATTTCCCTTCCTGGCACGGCTATACTAATCAGCTATTTATTTATTCACACTGAGCGCAGATTTCTACCAACACTGTGATGTGCTTGTGAATTCAACACAAGATAAACCCGGATTTCTGGGAAGGTGGGCACGGAGTGGCCACGTTATTTAATTTCCCGTGAAACGTCCTGTGTTTTCGGATTAGCGTCGGTCTTTGCTCAGCATCTTCCATCACAAAACAATACGAAACAAACAGTGCAGCAGCCAAAAAAACACAAAAAACCAAAAACCAAAACATTTATGAAACTTCTGAGGGATTACCAATCTGTGGTAACCATCCATTCACTTGATCCGGCTCTCTTTCGCTTGAAATGCTGCAGCAGGATTGTGTGCTGGATTTGTTTTGGATGTTATGCCGCTCTCGCTGTGTTTTGATATGCTGGATCTCGCTGGGATCTGCCCTCATGTTCGAGCTTCACACAGTTTTCTTTCTCAGGTTTTAAGAGTCGAAGCGTCGTGGGAAAACCTACTGACCACCCTTTCATCTTTCCTCTTAGCTTTTGCCCTTTTATATTTTTTATTATTGCACCTTTCGGAGCTCTTTTCCACCCTTCCTTCCTCTAACTACCTCCTCTTTATCTCTCTTATCTTTATTGCTGTTTCCTGCCCCTGCTTTTGTGCCCTTTTCTTTTTCAGAGTCACTCTCTGCTTTATCTCCATTACTTGCGTGTCTGCATCACACACTGTCTGCAATAAGCAGAAAAATGCGTGTTATGCCATGCTTCTGCTCGGAGGGTTCGGAGGGGGGTGATGCTGGTGAGCTCTTAGCCAGTGAGTCATTCTTTTTACAAAACGATGATGTCATCCCTTAATGCTGCTGAGAAGTTACCTGATTTATTCACCCGTGGCAGACTCCACGACAAAAACACAGAGCAGCGTTAGTACTGTCTTTAAAATTGCAAAGCCCTGCTCAGCCCCTTGTTTCCTCTCCTACGCTAATGGCCTTGCTTTGTTCATTCTGCGCTTAAAGGCCAGATGGTCTGATCTCGGTGACGTGCTGTGGGGATTGAAAGAATATATAAGAATAATACATGTGAGCCAAGGCGTGGGTCGGGAAAAAAACAGGCATAAGTGATTGCCTCACAGACAAAGCCCGTCCCCTTGGCATGACACGGAATTCATTTTTGCTGCAGGAGTGGGCTCACTGCTGGGGCAAAGTTCATTTCATACACCTAGATGGTATATGGGCCATGCATGAGTTCCTTAACAGCAGCTGTGTTTACATCCAGAGTACATGCATACAGGAAAACCAGCTGCAGTCCTGCCACTGTGTCTTCTTCTTCTCTGCAGCTTTCATCTCGCCCCTATGCTGGATTTTTCTAGGTTTGAAAGCTTTAACCCTTCAAGCACCTTGACTGAAAGGAAACGATGACAGGATGCATCAGTGTTTTATTGTCTGCGTTACTTTTGACCCTTGACCCTCTACCACCATTGTCTGCACGTACTGTAAGTCAGAGCTTCTGGACGGCTCGCCACACTCACTGTGCTGCAGCCATCTTAAAAGTGGAAGTTCAATAAGTCAAAATAGCTTTTTAGATTGTTCCAAGAAGTTTTTTATTTCAGTAAATTGTTCCATTCTAGTTCGTTTCCTTGTTTCCATCCAGGCAATTAAATATTAGAAAACCTTAATTTCATTTACACACCTAACTTGCTTGTGCTTGGACTTAAACCAGTATTACAGATGTGAAACCTCCCCGAGACTTCAATCCAGCCAAATGTCAGTTCAAGTTCAAGGAGGCGGTCTCTGCCCACATCGAATTAAACCACAGCTCAGCTTCCTTTTAGTGTGTGTTTACCGCGTATACATACAGCTCATTCACGTTGAACACAGTGATGTCATGTCATGCTGAACTGAAACGGGGTTCCATTGCTTCACTTTGCTTTCAGTAAAGTTCAGCTTTTCCTTTTGCCAGCTGAGCAAATCACATTAGTGCACATCCCATAACTTTGCAGATAAGGTCACCTATGACAAATACAATAAAAACTGATGCAGATGCTTCAAAAGGTGGAGCAGAAACCAGCAGGTGATGTCAAGGTGACTGCATCCATCTTTTATATACAGTGTTTATCTTTTTGCTAAGGTTATACATTTTTGGTTTGGTGGATTTTCAGCATTTGGACAACTTGGTTAATCAAGTCTTAATCAGACTTGATTAACCAAAATAAATAAACATGTAGCTTCTATTACACTTCAGAAAACAGCAAAACTGAGTTGTAGGTTACAGAAAACAAGACATGGAAATTCTCAAAATTATTTTATTGATTATTAAAATGGAAACAAACTCCCCGTTATGTCCCTGGCCTGACTCCGGGTTCCCTTTCCTTCCCCTCGGAAAACTTTAAAGCTCTCCGAGCGAGAGTGATGAATGCTCTCACAACCACAGAGGACTTCAGAGCTGAGCAGAGAAAGCACAATCAGACCAAGGCGGTTCAGAAAGCCACTGTGAGGTGAAAGTGCCGCCTTTTGTCTGAACTGTCATTTTAAAAACACTCACTGTGTTATGGTGAGGAACTTGAAAGCATAGCAGACGTGTCGTGTTTATTATGCACTTTAAGGAAACAGAAGTTTGCGAGCGGTCAGGAGGAAAACTCTGAGCCTCAGAACATTCTGAGTGAGGACGATGGCAGAAGCAATTAGCTTCCTCGGGCTGCTCAGAGTTCAGGCATTTTTTTATTTTCCATCCATCCAGGCGGCGAACGAGGAGCACCATTTTACCCGCGGTGCCATCTACACTTGTGAAAGGCATGGATGACTCGTGCATGCTGAGGAGAAATCGTGTCGGTTTCAAATAGGGACCGAATATCTGAGCCTCCGTGAACATATCCCAAATTGTTGACACCAGTTTATTAACTCAGGCAAATACTTATTACACCCAAAAGTCCACTGCATGTGTTTCATATTGAGGGGTCCTCACCCTTCAAATGTGTGACCTCACATAATTATCCCACAGCATAACCATAAAGGACATCTGTGAAGACACAATGTGATTTTTGTGAAACATAAAGAAAGATTTTAAAAGAACACCACAAGGCCCTACTTTGTTCGACGTCACTGTTTTGCTCATTTGTCTTTTTTTCTCTTCAGTTTGTGCTCCATCCCTCTTTCCCTTCACCACCACACACCACAGAGCCTCCCTCGACCCCCTTCCTCTCAGCCTGTTTTACTTTTCCAGCTGTTGGTAATCATGCAGGTGCCTGATTGGCTGACAAGCCGAGCTGCTGGCTGATGGGAAGGCCTGTGCACGTCCAGCTGTGTGGTTAGAGATGGACCGTAGTCAAAGGGAAAAGGTGACAATCACACCCGACTCCCACGCACCCACCCACCCCGCCACTCACACAGCCAAGCCTCAGGTTGGAAGGAAGAGATTAAAACAAAACTGCCAACTTCCCGCTCTCACCCTCCCCTTACCTCCTGTTAATCATCATCTGTATCATCATCATCATTAATATTATTTTGCAAGAATTCTCCGGGGACAGAGCAGGCTTCTCAAAGGCTGCAGCAGGGAGGGGATGGGACTTAGCTAACATTAAACATGTGATCTCATGTTCTAGGCACAGCATTGTGTTAGTGACATGCAGTGTGTGTGTAGTAGTTGTGTATCTGTCCGTGTGTTTGTTTGCATCCCTTGTGCCCGGCCATGTGTGCGTGATATGAAGAGGGCAAAGAATCTGCAGGAGCCCTTAAAAGGCCGGGTTGGTCTCGGGCTGTCGGTCCATAGGTGGGCTCTACAATTCTTCCAACTGTTTCACATTTCTCCACAGCCCCAGAACAAATAGCCAAGCCTGTGGGAGGGCCCCCCGCGGCTTTCTTACCCAGTAAATTCCATTTCGAGGAACACAGATTGTTCCTTAATATGGCTTTGAGTCAGTCTCATAAAAATTACAGATTGCATGTTAGACAAGAATAATACAAAGTGTGTTCCTTCACCATAATAAACTACATGCTAGCAGAGTTAAATGGACTCGAGAATAAGTTGGATACAAGAATATTGCTGGTTTGTAACATTTAAAAATTAATATAATTGTATTATAAAGGTGGTCACATGTACAATTTAAACTAATAAAATCTTAGAGAAAAAACATATTGGTCAATTGCATTTGATCAAATCTCATAAACACACATCACATAGAAGAATAGAATAGAATGCCTTTATTATCATTATACAGAATGTATAATGAGATTAAAGGGCCACTCCAGTTCATATATATATAAATATATATACATTGTAGGGCAGAGGGCAGCAGGTCAAAAGGTCAAGGCCAGGGTGTGAGCTGTCCTTGGTGATGTCCGGTCCTGTGCTTCCTGAATTCAATGATGATCTCTTTGGTTTTGAGAATGTCCGGGATGATGGTGTTAAAGGCAGAGCTGTAGTCCACAGAGAGCATGCGAGTGCAGCTCTGCTGCTGCTCCTGGTGCCTCAACAGAGTGGAGAGCTACAGCGATGGCGTCCACTGTGGATCTGTTTGCACGATACTTCAATACTTGGAAATATTGAACAATATACACTGAATACCCCCGGGCCATCCTGTTTAATATCTCACAGGTAAAAGCCCCAGGAGCCCAGGCTGCATGCAGAGAGCAAACAAAAGATGGCTTTATCCAGAAGGAATCAGATAACAGTTCCTGTAGTCTGACAATTCAGCTTTTTATTACCTTTGTTTTATGTATCTGCATTCGTGCTGGTTGATTCATTGCTTTAGAGGTTCTTTTTGAAAATATTATAAAAGAAACCATTAAAATAGAGGGCAGTGACTTGAGGTCTCTTTGTTTGTTTGTTTGCTTGTTCGATTGTTCAGCAGCAAATGTTTCAGTAAAAACAGATTAGATAAATCTAAAGGCAGATTAGGGTAAATATGTTAATCTTCTTAAATCTTGCACTGTTTCCTGGTTTATATTCCAACCAGAGCAAAGTACTGATTGATGATTGTGTCTGTCATGATGCCACCCTGCGCACTCGAAGTGACGAATGCCGTGCTTGGAAATTGTTATAAATACCTGGGAAGCACAAAAGGAAGTACTTTAAAAACCTCCGTGTTCCCCTTACTGTGACTCAGTGTTATTGTGTATACCTGTCACAAGGCTGGCTTCACTCCGACTGCCCATTTATCACAAGGAAAAGTACAGTGAAGTGTAGAAAACCAATCCCTGAGTGTATAAATTTAATTTTGTGCAAAGGTCACATTGAGAGCCATTCCTGGCCAATGGCTCTTGCTCCCACTCATGTCCAATTAATAGTTTCCTAATACTTCTCTGAGCCTCCGAGCGCAGCTGTCGGATTTAGACAGAACAGAACACACCTCACTCTTGTCTCCATGGAAAAGTTGTGTTAATGTGTAAGGTTTTAAACTACTTTGTCAGGATATTTCGTTTTTATTCACAGTTCTTTAGACAAATGTTAAAGGTCTAACGGTGGGACACGAAGGAGTTGCAGCTGGGAAGATATTTCGAAAACTAACTTATGAAACGCTTTCAGTTCACATTTATTTAAAGGCAGAGGTGAATGGATTAAGAAAGGCTTTACTCTGTGTTTCTCTGTGATTTGACAGTCCTGAACGACAGACTCTATTAACTGCCAGTGATTCACATTTACAACTGCAGTGGCTCTGGTAGGGCATTAATAAGAGGACGTGAGTCAATAACCAGATTTTCACCCAGAAGAGTTCAGATGCTGTTGGGAAACGTCTTGTTGAAGGGTTTGTGGCTCATTACTTTGTTTTTATTGGCTGTTTGGTCACAGTTAGGTTTAGAAAAACAGGAACTTTCCCACCATGTCTTAGAAATCATCTGCAGCAGGTTTCTCCTCTATTTGATACACTGATGAATTTGTTCCTGCCTTTATAAAAAGATTAGACTTTGCATGTTAAACAGTTTGCCCACACAGGCAGTCATCAAAAAACTAATTTTGCTGTTCTTCCGGAGACTTCGGAGGGAGTTCTATCAGCTAGTTGTTCGCTTAGTTGGCTGTCAAGCCGGCAAAGTTACCAAACAGACCCTACCGGCACCTCTGCCTTCCATCAAAAGCTTGTTGAGAGTGGTTTATTTAATATCTAGCAGAAGTTGTAGATTCTCAGTTGGTTCTCAACAATCCTTTCACTAAAAAGAAAGTTATTTAAGCCTTTAAAGCAGGGATACTCAATCCCAGTCCTCGAGGGCCGCTGTCCTGCTAATGACTTAATTGTTTGACTCAGGTGTGTTTAAGCAGGCTTGCATCCAAAAGCTGCAGGACACCGGCCCTCGAGGACTGGGATTGAGTATCCCTGCTTTAAGGCCTATAACTCAAAAACTCCGCCAGACCATATCTTTACATTCACACATGTAAAGACACTGTAAATCACCAACAGTGTCACCAGCAACGCTCCCCCATACCACCACACTTCCTCCTCCATACATCACACTGGGAACTACACATGCAGGAAGCAGATTCACAGTCTTCTGGCTGATGTTGAGATGTGTGTGCTTCTTGAAAAACCGCTGACATGAAGCAACAAAGATCCATGTCTAAATGATCATGTGCTTGATGAATACTTCGGGCAGCAGAAACCTAAGAAAGAAGAGGCTCAAGAACTGAAACCACCTTGGAAAGACGGACCCTGCACAGCATGTACCACCGATAGATAGAAGTGGCATCTAACTCAAGGGATGAACCAGTATTGTGTCCACACATGATAGACAACTGAACCAAGAACCAACTTTAAATTACCAGCAGCCTGTCACGAAAGCACATTTCTGTGCTTGAATTGATGAAGAATGTCAAAGACAACATGGTTTAACAGACATTTTTTTTAAATTATTCTCAAAGAGTGGTTATCCAAAACTTGGCATACCTCAGCAGTGTGTCCTTTTTCAAATTTGAGGAAACTGGACAAGTGCATGACAAAAGAAGAAGTGGTGCCAAAATAAAAGTACCTACTGCAGACGAAGTAAAAGTCATGTGCTTGAGAAAGAAGAATAAAGACCCTGACGCAGGACCCGGTCCTTCAGCTGATCATCGACTGTTCGGTGAAGCCTCATCAGAAAGGTTCCCAGTGTAAGAGTGGCTGTCAATAACTTTTTCTTAAGGAAGGGAAGGTGATGTGTGCCAACATACACAAGAACTGGATGGAAAACCAGTGGCTACAGGTCCATGAAGTCCATAAGAAAAGCACATTCTGTCCCTGAAGCAGACATCTGAAAGTGAGTGTTTGTTTCGACTCAGTGTTCAGTTAATTAAGTGAGAAACTGATCTCAGACATCAGACTGCTTTCATTGCTTCTTTCCAGCAGTTAAGAAAAAGAAGAATGCATTTATTTGATTAAATGCTCTAAACTGATGACGTGACCAACAGTGTGAATCAATCTGAAAAATCATTGGATTGAACTTCAAAATATTTCATTTATTTCTGTCTGTGCAGGCTGTGGTCCAGTGTGTTTCGGCTCCATTTGGACAACAGCATCATATCTGTTCATATCTGGAAGAAGCCTCTTTCCATTTGTCAAGCAGCTGTTATTGCAACTTCTTATTCCGCTTAAGTCAAACCCTTTTGTGCTCTGGCCTGCTTGACCTCCTTGAACCAAGCGAGTGTGATGTTTCGTCAGTGTGTGAGGTCGCGACCTGCACAGCAGTTGTCCAACCATCATTGTCAAACCACATTTGAAAAAACTGTCATTACGCTCCCCTGGATTCACACTCGTAATGGAGTCTGAGCCTCGGCCGTAGCTCCAGTCCAAATTTTGATTGCGAATTGTTCGAAACCATTTCCTCCGGTCATAAATCTAGCCTCTAGTTGCTATCTTTCCAAACCGTAAGAAATGAATTGGGGGGAATTTGCTCAGTATTATAGGGAGATTTGGTTTTGGCCATGAGGTACTCAACAAATGTGTTTTAGCAACCTTTAGGAGCATCTTAGAGACCTTTCTTTGTCATCACTGCAGCTGTCCCGTGACCTGAGCCCTGCACAGTAGTTCGGTCTCTTTGGACTGCTGGACTCCGAGGCTGAGGGGTGAAAAGACACCACTTTTTTTCTCTATAATTAGACTTTCGCTACTAAACAATGTTGGGGTGTACAGTAAATGGAGTCAGTAAGAGTTCCTGTTATTTACTGTAACTTGCACTAAATCTATAATGTTCAAATAAAAAACAGTTTCTAGTACCGTGGGTGGAGCTGGCTGGCAGGAATATTACGGCCATTCCAAGTCTTTAAATCCTTAAGGTAAACTATGAACTTCAAGCAAAGAGGCGATGATTATCACTGACTTGTGTAATGCCATTTGACATCTTTAATGTCTTTAATAAAAATGTTATTTAAGTTTTTTATGAATGCAAGTGACAGAGAGAAAATGAATATAAAGAGGTGTGGATGTAAAGACTGGAAACCACACCCTTGGCACATGTTACCAGAGTATATGGACTGTCTACAGTGAGGGTGTGTCCTTCTATATTACAGCCTATTGATCAGTTGTGTTTTCCCAGACTTCATTCATAGAAAAATTGGAAGCAGCTGCACCATCTGCCTCCTCTGTTTCACAGAATCCACTGAGATGTGGGTACTGGGCATGTTTCTGGGTTCAGGAGAAATGCCTCAACCACATTACCTTTGGACAGACGTCAGCTATCGTCCTGCACAGTTCTCTTCAAATCACAGCCGAGGCGCTGACCACTCGTGAGCTTGTTATTGTCATTTTTAGGTGTTTCAGGGTCTAATTGTGGCCTTTGTTTCAGTGCAAAAGCGTAAATCCCAGTTTGACTTTCCTTCGTGGCTCGTATTTTTAACTTGTCAGAGGGTGTTGAGTGATGTCTTTACATGTGCACATTGCCTGACAAGATTGCCGTGAGACCTGCACCACAAAGAGATGATGATGGGTTATTCAGCTGTCTCTGGGCTCCACCCGGGTTTCCCTGTATCACAGGGCTCAGTTTTTAACTGGTTAGTTACTATGGTAACTTATGCTTCATTCACCAGGTCTGAAGCATTTTAACTTCAGAGGGTCAGACTAGAGTCATAACAGAGGTACTCAAAGCTTCCTAAAATTAAAATCTAGGGGTGAATTCCAGAGGAGCAAAGGTGGAGGTAGAGTATTACTTTCAGAAATAAAAAAAATCTGCATTTTAAGCTTCTTTTTATAAAAATCTGATGTTATTGGCGATTGTACACGTGTATTTATGTGTTGGTTGCCTGAAGCCTGTATAAAAAGCTAAAGTCACTCAGTGGTTAGAGAAGTCTGAGCGCTTTTAGCTGCACTAACTCAGCTTTTGGTGCCTTTAGAAACAGATTAAAGGTGTTTTCGTTGCATTCTGCTAGAGTTCAGTTATCCTGAAGTCCATGAAACAGGCAAACATGATGCCAGAGCTTTTGCTGCTTCATTTAGGATGTTTGGATGGCCAGTTTAGTCTGTATTACAACCAGACTAAAGTTGGGGGGGGGGGGGGGCCACACCCCCCAAAAGACCTAAAAAAAAAAACTGTAGTCCAAC
>VOQJ01017613.1:4991-18781 GCA_015052665.1 Apistogramma diplotaenia | reverse complement strand
TCTTAAGCTCACAGCTCTTCAGTCCGGTTGAGGCCTGGGCTTTGACTGGACTGTGAACACTTTGGCATACAGAGGAGTTCATGGTCGGCTCGGCGACTGTAAGTTGCCCTTCACCGCGGCGCTGACAGCTGGTATGAGGTGTTTGTCTTGATATGCTGTGTTTGCTTGTTGCCAGACGTGGTGCTGTGTGTTACGGCCAAACAATCCCCACTTTGGTCTCGTCTGCCCAAAGGACATTGTTCCAGATGTCTTGTGGTTTGTTCAGATGCAGTTTTGCGAAGCTAAGCCATGCTGCCACCTTCTTTTCAGAGAGAAGAAGCTTTCTCCTGGAAACCTTTCCAAATCCAGCCGCTTCGGCCTTTTTCCCAGTTGGACCGTCGTGAACTATAAGATTTAACATGCTAACTGGAGCCTTTAGAGTCTCGGGTGTAGTTTTGTTGTTTTTTTGCTTTTACAGAGGTGCTCACACCTGGCTGTCACCTACCTTCTTAATTCCTGTGGAAGCATTAAGGGTGTGCTTCATTTTCCACAGAACTACCTCTCACTCTCTTTTTCAATGCCTGTTTCTTGTCATGTGTTCCTGTATTTTATCGCACGTTATCATCCAACACTGGTATAATGATCAAAGCAGATAAAATATGGATGATCAAAGGCAAAGAAAAGGATACTTCACTGGCCAGACCAGTAAAATGAAATTATAGGCTTCTGATATGAGACACAAGCAGCAAAGGAGATACAGACGTTGATGGTTCAGTGCAAGTATAATAATGTATATAAGCCCCTTTTTTTCTGTGTGTATAGTTTCTTTTTCTCTATGACTCACTAGCCTGAGCTCAGAAGTAAATGTTTTCTCTCTGCTCTTCATTGTTTGGCTCTTAATGTTACAAACGAACAGGGAAGAAGTTCATCAGCCGCTCGGGGACTTACTCGACTTGACACGTCTCGGAATGAGAGCGGACGGGCCGTCTTTACAGGGAGGAAAACTGGCACTAAAGCCATTTCAACCAGCTGTGAAGCGATTAAACCAAAGGGGACTTTTTAGAAGATGTGATTCAAATGGCTTTTTTTTTTTCACCCAGAGGCAAAAGTTCTTTTGTCTATTTTAAACAGTTTTCAGTTCTTCAGTGAAGTAAAAAAACAAAAAAAACATGAACCACACATTCGGGTCACTGGCAAAGACTAACAGGTTTCTCTGTTACCATGGAGCAGGAACGGCATGGTTTACCTGTATAATAGGACACAATCACTGAAACAGTAAGAAGACAACATGCACTGACCTCCAGCCTGCGGTGAAACTGAGTTAACTGCTGCTAAAGGTAATGAGAGGTCCTGATTTGATTGCATGCCATTCAAGTCCACCGCATTGCTGCTAAATAATGCATCGCTTTTAGCTCGGCTCACTCAGCCATGGTAATGGGTGTGTGAGGCTCCAATGCTTATGTTAAAGACAAATGAAGACATGAATAACACAGCACCAGTCAAACACACTCACCCAAACCTTTGACTGGTGCTGTACACTCAAGACAAAGACAAAAGACAAGTTCATTACCATAGTTTACAGATTGCATGTTTTGGGGTTTTATGGGCGCAGTCATCAAACTTCATGTTGCACCTTTCAGCCTATTTAATGGAATTATATGCACTTTACTCAAGACCCTGTTTTCTCTCCATTAGGATTATATTATTGCCTGAGCTTTGCCACGAGCATGCGTTGGAATTACATCTGATAAGACTCGGACACCCAGTGTTATTTTTCCAAGTGGGTATCATTTTGCTTTCCTGACAGGAAAGAAGTAGCTTGTTTTCTTATCTGTCACTGAAAGACTCCGTCCAAACGATATTAACATAAAGCCTAAAATAGGTGTCAAACCTGTACGATCTTGTTTTCTCAATCAGAGACAGAGCCAAAAGTAATAAATGTTATTTAGAAGAAATATTTTGTTCTACCCCATTTTTTCTAGTGTCCTCTTATTCTTTCTTATCTCCAACAATCTGCTGGCTCAGTAGAAACCTAATCCACGCTTATTTTAGCACGAGTGCTAGAGCCAGGCTGTTTGTACCCTTGTGTGCTGGATGCTCTGTGGGTTCATAACAGATGATGCCAAGTTCAAATCTCACCAAGTTGAAAGTCATAAATTAGCGTCCGTGTGATGCTGAAGCAGCTCTGTGCTGACTTCCATTCTGATACATTGTGGTTTTAATGCTTATCTCCTCCCTGCCCGGGAAAACATTTTCCCAATAATATTTACATCGGTCCCTATTCGGGAAAGTGTTTCTTCTTCCTCTGTCCTTCTTGTAAATGTTATGTTTGGGCTAGATGGGACACTGATGATGAACTAGAAGGAGAAGTGCTCATGTTCCAGGAGTCAGTCATCCTTCACACGTGCCCCCCACGGAGACCGGCATCATTTCACAATGATCAACACCAGTTGTGGTCAGTACAAGTGCATGACTTCCTCAGATCTGTGTTGCATTAAGAGGGAAATGTAAGGCACATAGCTGACATTCTTGGAAACACTGAGTAATGTTGTACTGTACGTCCATGGGTGTTCACCACCCTGATGGATAAATACCAAATCCAATTTTAAAGGCACAGAGTGCAAAAGTCATCTTCACTGAAGAACTGAGCTTTTTTTTTTTCCGGGTCGTTTTCTTTTCAACTGGGGAAAGTTTGTGTGGGCACCAGTGTCTCAATTAGGTGCTGTGTTTTGATAAGGTGTGGCTCCAGTAATGTGCGAACTTCAGCCTTATCCTCTTTCAAATGATTACATGCTAGAGCATCTACTGCTTTCCCCTTTTCTCAGTGATAGCCAGGCCGTTAGATTTACTTCTTAAGCAATAGCTTTTGCCTGCTTGCCTTTTCACACCCCTAAGAAGTTAGAAGCACTTTGATCTGGCCTCACTTGCCCACCTTAAATATGTCACGTAAAAGCGAGGGCACGAGAAGCAAAGTGTGCATGAACGGCGCAGACTTGGTGGAGAGCACAAGAGCACGACAGGATCAATGGAGCTGCCTGTTGGGTGGAGGTAACATGATCTAGAGGTTCTTTTAAAAAAAGATCAGTCCAAGCCTTTAAGATTGACTGTGCTCTAACCTCGGGAGAAACGGTGGGGATTCGGCCAGTCAAAACATCACTCCGTGATTATAGAGAAAGAGGAGAAAATGAGGGAGGATATATATTGTGCAGTATAGCACAAACTTGCCTTGCTTAGAAACTCAAGTGATGTGCTTTGTGATTTGAAACCTGTCCAAGGCCTCTGCTTTCTTTTATAATTAAAGCTATGGTGGTCAGTCATGCCAGAGCTTATAGAGAAAAGGGAGGTTTGTGGGAGCAGGAGACGCTTTAAAGCACGAAGAATAAAACCCGGGGATGCGTTTTGCTTAAAGGTCTTTGTTAATGTAGCTGTGCTTCTTGTCTGACACACACATGTGCTTCCATCAGAATTTAATAGAGATATACGTTCTCTCTGCGAGGTTAGTCGTTTGTAGGACAGCCTATAATGACAAAAGCATTCTTCTCCCAGTGAAACTTGGAAAAGATTTTCTGGTTCCAATTCAGACTGACAACAACCTTTGAAAAATGGAGCATTCATCACATTTCTTTACAAGTTTCCAAGTAGCTGTGAGACAATGCTTCACATGAGACTGCATGGGTGATAAAAACAAATGTTGGGATGCATTTAGGACTGCCAAACCCCTGCAGGTCTTTAACTGTAATATTCTGGTCTGCTGTGAGGCCAGATAAGTCATAACAATTAGCCCAGCCAGCTCTAGAGCTTGTCCCATCAATAGAAAAGGCCATTTTTCAAAAAGTTGGAGCGCTGTGCAGCTCATGATAGGGTAGCTCTCCTAGAAAGTGATCCAACACTTGGGGAAGCCAAAGTGCTGAAGCCAAAATGGCACTGAAGTGATATTTTATTGTTATGTTTTAAACAGGTGTGATATTCTCTTATTTAGCCTGATTCCGATCTCAGACTGTTTCCTTTGTGTTCTCCCTCTTCTCTTGTCTCCTGTTTGTGAGTGTGAGCGTGCACACTGGTGGGCCATCAAGTCATCCTCCTGGGGGGATGTGTCAACCCCGTCCGACCAGTCACTCACCCACATTGCTCTGCCTGCTAGTGTAGTAGTTTAGACCAGCATCTCATTCCCTGTTGACCCAACAACCTTTCACTCTCCTGTTCACCTGCCTGCTCTCACTCTGGCTTCTTCACTCTAAAGCAGGCATGTCCGCTTCCGGCCACGCCCCCTGCTTCCGACCACGCCCCCTACTTCCGGCCGTGAATTGGCGTTAAAAAAAATGGTACAAATAGGGCCTTTAAGTTGTTTTTTGACATTCCGCTCAACCCTCTTAACTGGAGGAGAAAGCGGAATGTCAAAAAAGTAACTTGAAGGGCCTATTTGTACCATATTTTTAACGCCAATTCACGGCCGGAAGTAGAGGGCGTGGCCGGAAGTGGCCCGTGGGCATGCCTGCTCTAAAGTTACTACTGAATTACTGCCAACACCAGAGGTGGCAAAAGTAGTGGGTAACAGAATCACAGCTCACAATCATTTCTATTGTGGTGAAGTCCGAGGTGCTCTTTGTGGATGTGCACAACTGAATTCAACAAGATGTGAGCAGATGTTTCTCAGACTATCTTGGCTTATCCTGGCCTGTCGTTCTTACATCTTTCTCCTTCTCTGAGTGAAGTCATCTCTCAGTCTTCTCTCTCCCTGGGAAACACAGCAGCTGTACATTCAGCCAGCAGACACGTTGTGGTCTAAGTGGTACAGAAACAGTTTGTGTGCATTTGAAACCACCTGCTACTAAAGTTTTTACTCCCTTTATGCTCAGTCCTGTTGTGTAGCATTAGCTACGCAACCAAAACTTATGGACATCTGCACCAAAAAAGCCATTCCAGCCACTTTAGCCCCTGAGTATAGCACCATGAATGATGCATAATTTGTTTTTGGCTCATCTCTTTGTATGTGACAAGCTGTGGTCATGGATATATTGCACTTTATGTCTTATTGTTCCTGCCATTTAGACTCAAATCGGTTTGATGTTTGATGCATGCTGTGATGGGACACATACCGGAAAATTCTGTTTAGGAACAGCAACTAAATATTTGCACTTTGTTGCTTCTCAACTCTGGAGTCTGTGTTTTAACTTAACACAAACTGGACAAACACGATATCCAGACTGTTGTTACTGATTGCAGTTGCCAACCAGCACTGATGGCTGAGTCACACTTGAGTAAAAATAGGATGAGAACCTCCTTCCCACTAGGAAAATTCTGTGGTTGCATTGAATTTTTTTTTTTTGCATTTGGTAACCAACTGCAAGCTGGCTGCACAGAGGTTCAGCGTGCAGCCACTGTTGATGCGAGGTGATTGCACCTGGTTACCTGGTGCTTGGTAACCTGTCTCCAAGCAATCACTGTCCAGCTAACGGGGATTGTTTGGTGAATGTAGATGTCAATGATACCAGACTGACTCCATCTTACTGTCGTTTTATGTGGTCTTCATGCACCAAAGTTGCTTTGAAGACAGAAACTGACTGCGCGTGGTCACAGACCTGGACCCTGTATTCAAAGCAGCCATTTCAAAGGCAGTTCAAGTCCATTCGATTCAGTTGTATTTATATAGCTGCAGTTCACAATAACATTTGCCTCAAGGTCCTTAAATTGTAAGGTAAAGACCCTACAATATTATAATCACATGAAACCCTATGAGCAAAGACTTGGAGACAGTGAGAAGGAAAAACTCTTTTAACTATAGCAATGAGATCACAAGTTCAAGTCATTTTGTTGACTCTAGCCACTGTTTTCCATACTGTGACAGTAGCGTTAGGCAGGTGAGTTCGCTGCTGTTGTTACCATAGGAATCCACCAGGTGTAGGTCTGTGATGTCACATCTCTAATGTGGTTTTGATCCACACTTCCTGCAGCTTTAAAGCACCCTGAGAGCCTTTAGTTTACGCGGGGTCTTTGATTTTGAAAACTGTCCGTATTCTCTCTCTGGGAAACGGAGCATCGGGTGGAATCACAAGCATTTGCTCGAGCTGATGCCTCAGTACCAGAATGCAACACAGCTGTTCCAGTGGTTTTCGTTCACCAGCAGGGTGTGTGATGCCTTAACAGAAAAGAGGTACGTTTAAAAGAGAGAGCAGTGTTAATTTGTTTGCTTGCTTAGCAAAGAAGTGACATGACTTTTATAGTAGGCTAAGGGGTGTGTGACTAGCTAGCTTAGCAGGAAACAGCTAGCTTCATACTCCAGGCAAAAATGTGTCTACCCACATTGTGCATCATATCATTTTCAGCTTCTCTGTGAGAACTAGGCTCTAGACTTTGCTCTGTCCAGCTGTTGTTGAGACACATAATGGGGTAGTTACAGCAAGTTACAGGAACTAAAACCACAAACTTTCATTTCTTACATTCAGGGACCACACAAATAGTCAATGACATGATAATTATTTAACTGAGGTGTTCCTCTGTTGGCTGCTTCCCACTGCTGCCAGTCTCTTTGCTGGGCTAGGCTTGTGGCCAGGTCCTACCCAACTGCAACCTCACACAGACAGGAAGAAGATTGCATTCATAAGCTGATAGAAGGAAAAAAGAGTGATTTATGACTTTAATAAATTTGTGCTTCATGTTTTGAAAGCAGAGAGTCAAATATAACTTTTATACACATTATCCAATGTTCTCTGACCAGTAAAATAAAATGCTTTATATTATTTTTATAGTATATAGATAAATTTGACATATTATGGGACAGTGCTATGAACGAATGTGTGCTGCTCCACACAGGGACTACCCTCTGATAAAATGAGCTGGAATCCCTCCACATAGATTTTATATTCAACCGTCTCAGGATGATTCTTTGTCTAGATGCTCTCTTAAAAGCCCCTTCCAGACACTTTATTAATGATACTATAAAAATGATAGATGGTCTCCTTATAAAAATGTCACATTCCTACTCAGTCAACCCAAGTCCTGTTAGGAGTGCATGTTTAGCCACTTCTTCTCTCTGTATTTCTTGTAATATCTGGGATATCAACCAGTTTTGAGAACTGAGTGATTTAGGAGGCGATTGTACAGTTAAGCTGGCCTCAGATCAGCGCCTTGTCAAAGGATTATCTGATTTTAAGATTTGAAGGTTCTTTAATTGCAGGTGGATTGCATCAGATGTTGAGGTGGGCCTTTGGATTAAGTTTGTTTGTTTTTGTTTGGGCGCTTGATATATGGCAGCACTCACAATCTGCGATCTCAGTGAATAAATGAGAGGCTGAAAGAGGGAGGGAGAACACAGAGAGAGAGAGCGCTGCAGGTCGGTTTGGTTGTCGCTGTGCCTTTGATAAAGGCATGGGCTTTCCAAGCAACCAGAAATCACAGGAGGATGGGGTGCTGCTCTGGCTCACTTAGTGAGCAGGCAACCCTATGCCACAAGGACAAATTACAGCTTTAAGGTTTACAATCCAGATTCCGCCTCATACACTTCACAGTAGTTCTGCCATGGTCCTGGGCCCTCAGCTTATGCACCTCCAGAATCACCCAGAGCAGCCCCAGCTGTCTGGGGAGACGGCCGTGAACCCTGCACCTTAGCCCCAGCCTGCAACTCTGGAGCCAAAGGGTCTCTGCTGCAGGCCCTGTGGCCAGCCTCCTGCTTTGCCTCGTCACCACCGCTGGGATTGCTGCCTTGAGGCAACTGTTTGTTGTGATTTGGCGCAGTATAAATAAAACTGAATTGAATGTATTTGTATATTGCACTGTACCTCCCAGCACAGTCCCAACCTGGAGGAGATTCCAGGAAACAGACAGTTGCTCTATGAAAGCTGGACAGCTCTTTAACCCATCAGAAGGAACGAGCATCTGCTCCTTTGTGCAAGGAGGATGAGCTGCAAAATGACCTCCAGCAGCCACTGGTGTGAATGTCTCTGACCAGACTATCAGAAACAGACTTCAGAGTGGTCTGAGGGCCCAACTTCTTCTAGTGGGCCCTGTGCTCGGCACTGTGGCTTGGCATTTACCACAGAATACATAATTGGCAGGTCCACCTCTTGCACCCTGTGCTTTTCACAGATGGGAGCAGACAGAGGTGAAAGGACAGAGAAGCAGTGGGGAACATTATCACTCAGCCTGACTGGTTTGTTGGTGGGTCAGTGATGGTCTGGCACGGCATATCCATGGAGGGACGCATAGACCTCTACATGCTAGGGAATGGCACACTGACTGCCATCCTTGGACCCACTGTCAGACCCCAGTAGGTCCTGGTGCATGATGATGCCTGGCCTCATGTACTGTAGCAGGAGTATGCAGGCATTTCTTGGAGGATGAAGGAATTGATACCATTGACTGGCCCCCAGGCTGGCCTGGCCTAAATCCAATAACACACCTCTGGGACATTATGTTTCTGTCCATCTGGCATCCCAGGTTGCACCTGAGACTGTCCAGGAGCTCCGTGATGCCCTGGTCCAGAGGAGATCTCCCAGGACACCATCTGTCATCTCATTAGGAGCATACATGTACATCAACAGTGTCAGGTATACATACAAGCCTGTGGGGCCCATACAATTTACTGAGAACCATTTAGAGTTGCTGCAGGGAAATTTTGGCAAAATGGACTTTTCTTTTCCATTCAGATCTGATATGTTTTCAAAGTGTTTCTTAAATTTTTTTTATCTGTGTATATGTTAGCAAAATATAGCTTCCAACCATTTCTTTCCCATTTTTGCCTGTGTTTGGGCTGCCAATCCCAATGATTAGTCTCTCCATTGTTTCCGACAGGCTGTTCATGTGGTTAGTCTGCTGGTGGTGTTCTTGGCCTCGGGTTCGTCCTCATTCCTGGCCTCTGTCTGCTCTCCTTTCATGCACATCCTAATCATCTCCTTGGGAGGAAGCTCATGGAGAGATTGTGCTGCAGAATTAATCACCATCTCAGACATGTGATCTTCATTAGCTAATCCTCACACATCTCGGCCTGTTCGTCTGTTTACATTGTTATTTTATTACATTGTCACAGTACGGCTTCTGCAGCAGTAAATCTCGCTCCTCCAGGTCTGTTCGCCGTGGCTCACAGCCAAACTTTGCAGAGTAGTGTTTAGAAGTGGAAAATTAAAATAACTTGCAATTAAAATACAAAGTCTGTGATGTGGTTAGCCACCAAAACAATAAGATCATGGACACAATCGCATGAAATGAGTTTTCTCTGATGGGTGTCTGAACTCTGCCTTAAGGATAGGGTGAGGAGCAGAGTAGAGACGCTAGTCTTCCACATAGGAAAGGAGCCATTTGCAGCGGTTTGGGCACCTGACTAAGGATGCCACCTAGGTGAGCTGATTTGGGCATGGCAAACTAGGAGGAGACCCAGGACACACCGGAGAGATTATGTCTCTCAGCTGGTTTGAGAACATCCTGCTCTCCTTCCAGGAGCTGGGGATTCAGGGGCCTTTGCTGTGACTACTGCCCCACAACCAGGACGCAGCAGAAAACGGATGGATGAATGGAACCTATAATATTTAAAAAAAAAAGATATTTAAAAATTTCTCCTACAACTTTCCATTATCCTTGCTACACCAATGAACCATTTGAATTATTTTTCATTGTAAGAAATAATTTTACAATTAAAAATATAGTAATAAAAAAGCCCACTCAGTCTCAATATAATTAAATGAATGTTAAAAGAACTAAAAAAAATGCTAAACCTAAATGAAAATATAAGGAAACAACACATTGCAGAATATTGTATCAAAATGCTTCTGGATTACAAACTATTTTCTTGGATAACTGAGTGCAAAACATCTTTGAGGCTTTCCAGAAGCGTTTTTATCGACCTTGAGAGTACATCAACTAAACTGGGAGGACCCAAAAGATAATTTCTGGTCTCAGGAAAATATGAATTCATTTTTCTTTCTTACATCTGCCAGAAACTTTAATAAACACATTACGAATTGTTATTTTTTCTTATCTAAAGCCTAAAAAGTTTTTATAAATATAAAAAAAAGTTGGATTTTTTTTGTTTGTTGTTGCCTAAAATTACATTCATGCTCTTGATATATAGTCTCTTTAAATGTTGAGTGAATTAATTATTTTGTGTCCATATGCAAAGATGGAACTCAGCTGTTCCCGTGGTGACTGCCACTAATATTAATATCCCCCATGCAGTGACGTTCAGCATTTATTGCTCTCTGTCACACTGATCTTTGTTGCCTCGTCAGACTCAGCAGATTGAATGCAACTCGTGACATTTTCCCTCTGCATAGTTCATGTAATGAGAAGGCGAGACTCTGATCTGGGTGTCGTCTCTGTAAACAAATTGTGCATGGGAGTAGCTTGTTATAGCCAACAGCACTCCCCAGTGCTGCTGATGTAAGCAGAGTTATTTTCCAAATTT
Source organism: Apistogramma diplotaenia (assembly GCA_015052665.1). NCBI lineage: Eukaryota > Metazoa > Chordata > Actinopteri > Cichliformes > Cichlidae > Apistogramma > Apistogramma diplotaenia. Next base: position 8,409 of record VOQJ01017613.1, on the reverse strand, counting down.
TCCAGACTCCCTGCTCGCATCTGTTTAGCCTTCAACGTGACCACATGACAGAGAGTCAATATTATTCAATATGTCTTATAATGACCATAATTTCAGCGTAATGATAACATGCAGGCAGCACCAATTTTGATTCTCGCCCGGGATTTTTCCCTGTCCTTGAAGCTTTGCATCATGTGGGAATCAATAACCGTGTCCCACCATATTCAGTGTAGGGAAAAGCACGATTTCCAAGACGGATCCGTCATCCTTTGCTCAATCGCAGCGTTTGTACACACCCATGAATGGAGGGATGCAGTGATGGATTTATTTTCTAAGCAGGGACACCTTGACAGATTTTTCACACTGAAGTGAAAAGGCGACATTTGTCTTATCAGGCCTGTGATTTCTACGGCTTGTAGGTGCACATTTTTGGAGCCACTGGAAGAATGCAAAGGTTTAAGATATGGAGCGTTTAATTTCATGGAGAATGCGAGGGAGCACCAACCGTATGGAGTGGAGGAATTTAGGGAGTTGCTGAAGACATTACCGGAGCCTTATCAGTGATGAAAAGAGAAAGAGCAGAGCGAAAAGGGAATTCAGGTTGAAACGGCCTGCATGAAGCAACACCGTGAAAACAGACGGGGCGAAGCATCCATCATGTGTTTTTGTAGTCCGTGTTTGGAAGACTCATAGAAGATTGCAGTCCCGTAGAAGTCTATGGAAAATGGCCCTCTATCAAAGCACCGTGGTTCTCTTTTCCTAAGTCCTTGCATCTTCCAACAGGAGTCAGCAGTGTTTCATACTTGCATCACATCAAGCCACGTTCATGTCTACCAACTACATGTCCCCATGTTCTGGTTTCAGTCACATGATGTTCACATGCCAGCACACCTGCTCCAGAATCAGCCGCCGCTCCATTGTTCTCACTCGCTTACCTTTTGCCATCTTGGCTCAGACATTTTGCTCTGCTTTGTTGTCTGATTGATGATTGTTTCCATTTTCTGTCTCTCGCATGCCTGTCTGTCTGCCAACCTGTCTTTGAGCATCTACTCCACCTTTTAAATAAACCACCTAAAGTTTCCTTCCTGTCTCGTTGTATCTGCACCTCCTTCCTGCTCTCACTGTGGAAAACGTGACGGGCTAGCTGTTTCTTCTCTCCCAGTGTTTGTGCTAGGCTAACAGCCTCTCACGTTACAGCGGTTTCAGGCTTCTCATCTGATTCTTGGCAAAGCAAGAGAGAAAATAAGTGTGTTCATAAAAAAAATATGTTGAAACATTCATTTTTGAAAAAGTCCTCAGTCCACAGTTATCACCCATTTCAAGAGTTCTGCAGTGCTACTATCCCCCGTTCTTTTTGTTTTGTCCCGTGAAAACTCATTTTTCATCCTCTGTTTGTTTTCCTAATTTTTCCTAAAGTTCCAACTTCACTTTCCCTTTTTGTTCAGCTTCAGTTCATTAAACATTCTTGGCGCTGTAGGAACGTACTTTTCCATTACTGCGCCATTAATCATTTCAGTCGTTCCTTCTCCCCAGCAGCATGCAGACACCCCTGCCCTCCACTCCCAATTCAATTAGTCTTGTTTGACAGTTGTTATCTCGGAAAATGGCAGTAACGGCAAGTGCCACACATACAGAAAAGCACATGAAAGGAAGAGGAAAATTGAATGACTACCATCTGAACGCACACGCTGAATTACACTAACCCGTGACCCGTCACAGGATGGGCTCGAGTCAGAGAAAGTTTCGGGCCTTGTAAAAACAGGACAGAGCGGATGAGGGAGCAGCTCGGCAGTTACTTTGCAAGCCGCTGGATTCTCTGCTGCACTGGACACTTAGAAGAGATGAAACGTCTGAGTCATCCTGGCCCTTGAATGCTCATTGGTGCACTGGCCGTTTTAAACTGTTCTGAGGGCATGTGTGTGCATATATTTGAGTGGTCTTACATTTGTGATTTTTCAGTCACATGTAACACTGAAATTAAATACCGGTAAATTTAAGAGGCCCCACTGAGACCCCACTGAGTTATCCCACTTTGGCTCTTGGCCACAGTTTGGAAACCACCTGCGTGGCGCAACATCAGAAAAGCTGAAGTGATAAAATACAAGAAAGTGGCATCAGGCCAATTACCTGAGCTGACCTGAGGTAAATGACGGTCCAACCTAAGTAGTGTGCAGGAATGACTGCCAGCTATCTGCAGAAATGCTGTGAGTGAGGTCTGAGGTCCACGTGGAATGCACTATTAACACTGGAGGTGCACCATATGCTACGCTGTGCGTCACTGTTGGCTAGCATGTCACATTTATAATGCAAACACTTCCTTGGGCACACATGCAAAATGCATGATGATAGGAACACCAAACAAAGACTATAGGACACATTGTTTTGTTGAGGCGCTGTTAAGGCCACTGAAGGGCAAGCAGCTTTAATTGTAGAGCAGTTACATAATAATTAGGTCTTCTTGGGTGTCTGACCTTTATGTAAGAGGTTGATGAGCTCTGGTGTAGATAGCTACAATGTATCAGGTTAAGACAGGGCAGTCCAGTGATGCAACAGCTAGCATTGTTTCAAGAAGGTTCTGTCTTCTAAACTGCTGGTCAAATTTAGAGACATGCATTTTAGGCTAATTAATGTTTCTAAATTGGCTATAAAGGTGTGAATATGTGAGTGATGTATGCCCGTCTCCTTGTCCCAGCCCTGGGATGGACTACCGGCCGATTATGTGCACCATCTCTCCCCCAGTGGGATAGATTCCAGCTCCCTGTAGCCGTCTACAGTATAAAATACTGTATGTAGGAAATGAGGCTGTGACTTTTTTGCCTTTGCAGCCAGATCTTTACCTGAATGCACACACACACACACCTTGCACAGTGTATGAATACCACAGACCAGGCCAGTGACAGGAACCATCACAAGATCAAGGTGAAAACTGAAGCCACGGCACAAGTGTTTTAAACCAGCACGTAATCAGTAGATGCAGAAGAAGAAAATGACTTCAGTACAAACCATTCAACTCTTTTAATCTGTGGCTTCAATAAACAATACTGATGAGTTTATGGTTCTAATTATTAGCTTCAGGTCTTATATAATACAACATGATAAAGCAAGGTGTGCTTTAGGCGCTATGAGATAAGCAATATCCTTTGGTCTCTCAGTAAAGCCCAAATCACAAAGACCTAGAGATTGGTTGGTGACTCCATGGCAACCTCTGGATGTTGGAAGTTTCTAGCTGTCGCCAGGTGAAATCAATCACAAAAAGGTGATGTACCAAAGACCTCTTTGTGATTGCTTTGGTCGATAGCATATTGGTACGATCACCTATAGCTTGCATGGAAAGTGTCGACTGCAGTGTAAACACTGTAAACCATATTTTACCCCCCCCCCCCCCCCCCCCCGCAAAAAATAATGAGAGACGAGCGCCACCCCGGAACCTGATCTCTTT
>VOQJ01017610.1:4497-16613 GCA_015052665.1 Apistogramma diplotaenia | reverse complement strand
GTCGCCTTGGTAACAGCTGGTCGGCAGAGAAATATGTGTATTCCCCGACCAAATGGCAAGTGGTTGCTGTTTCTAGATGAAATTACAAAGAGGTAAAAGGTGCTGCACTTTGCAATTGCTGTGGTTGCTAAGAGATTACTATGGAAACTACAGACAACCATGGCAGACACAAACCTCCCTGGAAACAGCTAATTGCTAAGCAAATGTGAAATTGTGACTGTCAAAGTAAAGTTGCACATTTAATTTTTTTTGTTTTTATAGAGAAGGAGATTTTTTGTGCAGTACCCTCTTTCACCCAGAGACACCGTGCAGCTACTCGCCAACTGGTTGGGGAATGCATATTTTTTTCCCAGTGACCTCAGGTTGCCATGTGATCACTGACTGATTTCTTGGACTGTGTAGTCGAAGCCTAAACTCAATCAATGGGATGCTTGAGACAACAAAAGAATTTTAAGATTAAGGAAATACTCTGTCCCAGCTGTCATAGGGCGAGAGGCAGGGTACACCCTGTACAGGTCGCCAGTCACAGGGCCAACACAGAGAGACAGACAACTATTTATACTCAGATTCACCCCTATGGGCAATTAACCTAACCCCAGTAAGTGCATGTCTTTGGACTGTGGGAGGAAATCCACACAGACACGGGGATAACATGCAATCTCCACACAGAGAGACGCCTGAGCCAGGGTGGAATCAAACCCAGACTTTCCAGATGTCATCCTATCTGTGAGGCAGCAGTGCTAACCACCACGTCACCGTGGTGACACGATGACAGCTGGGATAGGCTCCAGCACCCCCACGACCCTGAACGGGATAAGCAGAAGAGAATGGATAGATGGAAATGCTCTGTTTGTATTGTAATTTAAATCAAACTACAATCATTCTCAAACTTTGCTCAGATATTGTATTTGCCTAAATGTATGTTTATGTATTTGTTATACAGAATGAACAGATATTTTGGTGGGAAGCAAATTCGAGGTCATTCAGTATGTGCAAATGCCACATGTGTTCCAAATGACCTGGAATTGTCACATTCAATTAGGAAACTATTGGTGGCTTTATGTGCTGGGTTGTCCATGGCAATGCCAGCTGAGAAAACTTTGATCTCTTGGGTTTTTGCCACATTTTTTTCCACGCTGCTGCTGCTGCGTGGTAACCAGAATAACATAAACAATAGAAATCAGAGAACACAGAAGAATAAAAAAGACTAATGTGAAAAGGAGCTATCAGCTGAATTTCCTACTTTTTTTCATCATTACTGAGACCTGATATGGACGTCTGTGATTGGCCTGTTATGTATTTTGATATGGCTAGAGGAAATGGTTTTGACATGTTCCGATGGACAAATATCAATCTGAGTGCCAAGGAAAGAGACTTTTCTTAAAGTTGGGGCTGAATCAGCTGAACCATCCCTTAGTTACGCTGTAATAGACCAACGCTGCTGGGGATTCCCACAATGCACTGAGTGTTTCTTCTACACTCATGCCATTTCAATTGCTGTGTATTTATATCGCACTCTGCATTTAATCATTAGTTACTATTAATCTCTGTCTCTCTTCCACAGTGTTTTTTGTCCTTCTCTCTCGCCTCACCCCAAACGGTCACAGCAGATGACTGCCCCTCCCTGAGCCTGGTTCTGCCAGAGGTTCCTTCCTGTTAAAAGGGAGTTCTTCCTCACCACTGTTGCCAAGTGCTGCTTACTGTATAGGGGGGGGTCGTCATTGTTGGGGTTTTTCTGTATTACGGTAGCTTTTGTTTTTTTTTTACCTTACAATATAAAGCAGCTTGAGCTGACTGTTGTTGTGATTTGGTGCTATAGAAATAAAACTGGAACTAAATTACCATGAAAGACCATTTTTGTAGCTCACACTGGTAGCTAAGGTTATGTCCAAACAACATGCCAAGGGAGTGTTCAAATGTCACTAGAGCACTGGTCACTGGTTATTGGTTAGAGCTTTCCCTCACCCAGCCATGTATTGGATCATCTAATCTGTTGCCTGGGGTTTGTTTGATCTTTGTTTTCTTGTATGATTTTTGCAGGTATACCATATTTGAGAAAAGTTTTTAATAAATCATCTTGCATGAATTCATCTGCTATTTATAACGATTACTTTTAAGACAGCTTCCTTTACACTTAAAAATGATCATTTTTCTTTGAGTAATTATTCATCTCTCTGGCTATAAACTAAATATGGCTGCAGAATTCAAAACTTACCAAGCCGTGACCTCTTTTTCAACTTATCTGGCTCCACTTTGTTTAGTTTGAATGTTTTATACTAAAGCTGTTATGAGTTATTTCCTGGCTGTCCGGTTCAACTCTCATATACCTCAGAGGCTGATTTTGTTGACCTCAGGAACGCTACAGAACTCATAGCACATTCTTTCCTGTTGAACAGCACAACGTACACTAACTGGGAAGGTGTTCAGGGACTGCAGGTATGGACTGGAGCAGACTGAAACGACACCAGCCGATTTTAATTTGGTAACATAAATGAACAGCGCACCTCCATCATCATGATATCAGACAAATCAATGCTGTCTGTCAGACAGAGCCAATTAAAGCTTTAATCAAAACATCATCCCATCATTGTGGCCACTGGGAGTAATGATTTGCATTTTACCTGTTCCTGCATGTCTGTAATACATGTAAAATCTCAAATATGAATATTAAAAGCAGTTGTTCTTTTGGCTAGCAACTTACTGCCCAAATGCTACACTCATAGTTGATCTACCAGTCAATACATACTTGTCATCCTTATTCAGGATAAGGTTTAGCTTGGAGAAAAAGTAAGAAAAAAAAATGGCAATTTCTTCCTGCACAGTAGATAACCACCTGTTCTCCAAAGATTAAACACCTGAATTAGGATGAGAAAATTTCTTAAAGTCTGAAAATAGTGAAACGCACGAAGAGACTAATTAATAAATGCACGCACCTAAACCCTTGATTTTTGATATTTTTAAACATTTTTGCCATTTTTAGTATCTACGTGTACGTGTGCTCGCCTCTCTTACACAGTTAACATAAATATCTCTTGTTCCATGTTTGTGGGAGACATCAAAACTCAGTTATTATTTAGCTAAGGGCACTCGCCACTGAAGAGCAGACTGTTTTTTTAATGTCATTACTAGTTTCAGTGTAACAACTAAAAACGCAAATAACACATAACATATTCTTAATCAATTAGCACATTAACATACACTATATTGCCAAGAGGATTTGCTCGTCTGCCTTCACATACATATGAACACAGCTTCAACTCTTCTGGGAGGGCTTTTCACAAGGTTTAGAGGTTTTTATGGGAGTTTTTGACCTCCTCCAGAAGCACATTTGTGAGGTCAGACACTGATGTTGTAGAGAAGCACTGGCTCACAGTATCTGCTTTAATTCATCCCAAAGGTGTTTTATCAGGTTGAGATCAGGACTCTCATCCATGTCTTTATGGACCTGCTTCTGCAGCAGTGTGCAGTGATGTTGGAGGAGGAAGGGGCCTTCCCCAAACTGTTCCCTCAAAGTTGGGAGCATGAAACTGGAACCAAGTGGCTGAGCCCAACACCTGTGGCCATGAAAGTGACTGTAACACCTGAATTCAATGACTTGGATTGGTGAGGGAAAACCATTGCCAATATAATGTGTACAGTTTGATTAAATTGTCTGATTATTTAACCAAATTCCACATATGAGGATACAGTATCAAACTGGTTGGCCCAATTTTAGATTAAAAACCTTTTACAGTGGGGTTTAAATAAGTCTTATCAACATTAATTTTGAAATTTGTAACGTAGAGGAGCCTAGTTCATATATTCAATGTTAGTATAAGCTGTACTGAAGCATCACCACTTCTATGTACTGTAGTCCTTCACCCTGTGTTCGTGCAGACTGGTAGCTAAAGAATGGGAGTGTTTTGGATCATGTTATACAAAATCTACAGCTGGCAATATTGTCACATTCACTAAATGTCAGTCAGACCTTAATATAATCCCCTACTGCGTCTGTTATTGGCGGTGTATAATTCAATCTTTAACATTTTTTCCACTGAGCCAGAGTTAGAGTTTTCTCAGCGACTCTCGGGTCATGCTACGGGAAGTGTTGGAATAGCATTGTGAGCTGAGATGTCATTACTGACTCGTTGCTGCTGTTCTCATTATAAAAGATCAAGTGAAACAGCAGCTGCTTTGCTGCCTCTGGAAAGCTGTGATAATAATTGTGTGTGTGGTTTGTGTGTGTGCGTGCGTGCGTGTGTGTGTGTGTGTGTGTGTGGCTGGGCAAGCAGTGCATGAGTGTGAGAAAGAGAAGAAAGAACCATAAAACCAGCATTTTACTACTTGTGTCAGTAGAACAGTATCATTTCACCAAAATCCCTTTCTCCATAAAAAGCGAGAGATGTTTCCAATATAAGCAGAAGCGGTAAAATTTTGGACATACTATACCATCCACTGACAGATGCATACCTATCAACTTATCCCAGATCATCTCAAGGTCAAAGAGAATTTTCAGCGTAAGGCAATACACTCTATCAAGCTGTTCCAGGGTCTGTTTAATATGGCGGTCATATCATGCTGAGTTAGCCTTTAAAGCCAACCGCCATTACTTTCTCGGACTGAGTGATGAGAGACCACATTGAAACGCACATGTAATGTCAGAGTCAGCTAAAGTCAGCCTTTCCTCTTATTGCTTCACATACTATATAATATAAATTTTGCATAAACAATCATTATCTCCACCCAGATTGGTTTTCTGCTTTTGGAAACACATGTGAGCCCTAAAGGGCTGAACCCCACCACAGCTTTCCCTCCGTTTCCTATCTCACATTGTACTTCAGCGTTATCTAAATAAACAGTGAGGGGATAGTGATTGGCTTGCCTGTTATACAGAAAATACACACAGACTGAATCTGAATCTGTTAAATCGATTTTTGAACTTCAGTTTTGTAAGCGAACCCTTTTCAAACTACACCACAGAAACTGATAGCTTTACTTATCATAACATTATTATGTGTCCAGTCTGAATAAAAATGCAGGTTTTGCTTGGAAGACGTTAACAGACAACCTCAGGTCATCTGTCAAGCAGCAGAATCCTGCATTCTCATTGGTAAAAGCTTTTACCCGGGACACGCCCACTTCATTTGACCAAAGGGTTTAGCCTGTTTCTACATTTTATGGATGGGTTTTGCTCCAGTTTAATAAGAAGAAAAAAGTATATTGGCTCCAGTGAGTATTATTGATGTTTTCATCTAACTAGCCTTTAATGCAGTTCCCTAAAATGTCAAAATTTTACTTTACATTTTACTGTGCGTATTGGTCCAAAAACCACCAGTGATTTCAGGAATTATTATCATAAGAATAAAAACAAGTATCACTTGAGTAATAATTGTGGAAATACATTTTCCTAAAACTGCTTTCTGTTGGACAGTAATCCATTTGGGGGATGGAATATCTCTCTGTCAGAAACACTGATTTATTTGGTTTATTGATGGCCGTGGGGAGAGTAGTATTCGTGTCAATGATTTAACCAGAAGACGAACAAATGCCTGCCAGTATGCACTTACCGAGTTAGCATGTGTGCATCTAAATCCTGATGCTGACCTTGGCTTAACAAGCCTCGAAGAGGTGAGCCGGCAGGAATTCACCACCATGCTCATCTTCAGTTTGGCATTCACTGTCATAATGTAAATTATACTTTTTCCTCAATTGGCTCAGTGCAGCGGCCCTTTGGATTTAAAATGAAACACTTGAATATGATGTCTAAGTGGCTACTTTCAGCTCTATTTTGAAGTCGTGCCTTGAATGAGATCCAAACGAGTCGGACCTGACCTCCCAACTCTGATCCTGTTTGACTCAACTTCTCACCCGCTAATGATGTGGACAACCTCAAACACAAACCTCCTGACAACAAGTCAAGAAAGTTAGCACTCACAGCCATTCTTTCAGCACAAATCCACACGCTGGAGTAGAATCAAGACCGAAGACTTGAGAAACGAAGCATCTGCCCTAAAGCCGGCTCTGCTTTATCCTCTTCTCTGACTCTGGTGGGCACCGTAATTTGCAAAATGACCTTGCTGTATTCAGTGAGACCAACTAAAAAGATATTTTATCGTAGCAGTTGGAGGCAGAATATTTCAATTAAAATCAGTGAAGGGGGACAGACATGTGACTTCCTGATAAAGGCTAAGGCATGTTTGCCACACTGAATTTAGTAGTAGATCCCATGTAATTGTTCAGACTACAGTTTAAACAACCTCCAACTGGTTAAACAAAATTTGCCAATGCACCTATAACACTGACAAGCCGCATTTAGTTTGCAGATGTTACAGGGTTTCAAATAATAATAATTGCTCTGTCTTCTTTCAAACAATGCAGAATAACAAGGCTAAAAGCAAACCATTATTTTGGCCAATCAAACTTGTCCATTCTGCATTATCCACCACAATAACCACACACTCTTAGCCCAAAAGGATAATTAACAGGGACCTTGTTGAGCAAAGCTTCAGTATGGAATGGGGTTTAGAGTCGAAATAAGGATTTCGAGACACCGAGTGTACACAGCTAATCCGGCATTTTCCTGGTTTGTGCCTCCAGCCGCCCTAGCTTGTTAATTAACCTACTCAAGCTTGCTGGTAGTTGAAGCTTTGTTTTGAGGGCAGTTCATGTGGTTCACCAACCTGTTACTTCTGCTCTTAACTCATCAGCACTTGCCAGAAAGCTTTTCCTGTTTATTTGTTTGCCCAGTTGCCTCAAAGATGATTAATCCTTTCAGTTCTCCTCAACTTAAACTGTTTAGTTTGCAAATGCAGACTTTTCTCCATTTGGATCTTCGCCAAGCGGAGGATTGGAAGGAGAACCCGTGGGATGAATAGATGGAGTACTGTCGTTAACCTTTAGATGTACTGCGTTGCAAAGTGGGATATTTCTGCAATATTTCTGAAATTTGAAAGGTCACACTGTCAGCAAAGCAGAGTTTATGCCTTTCCATACAGACAGCTTTCTTCATGCGAGTGTAGCAAGGTGGAAGTGTAAGAAAAGCTGCCGTTGAACTGAAGAGACGGGGAGAAAACAAGAGAAAGCTGACCTCAAATAGTCTTGCACAGTCACATTATGATGTAAAAGTGATGCAACACCCAGTGTCTTCACAGCATCCTTAAATCTGCCTCATTTACCTCTGCTAGCCTTTGCCTTTAAAATGCAGCAGAGAGGAGTTGCAACCTTGTTGTACTCAGATTCACTGTTTCCACAAAATCCAAGGTTGATCCTGTAGATCAGGGGTGAGCAACTCCAGGCCTCGAGGGCCGGTGTCCTGCAGGTTTTAGATGTGTTCCTGATCCAACACACCTGAATCACCTCCTCAGTATGCAGTCAAGTTCTCCAGAGTACTGCTAATGACTTCTATATGTGATTCAGGTGTGTTGGATCAGGAACACATCTAAAACCTGCAGGACACCGGCTCTCGAGGCCTGGAGTTGCTCACCCCTGCTGTAGATCATGAGGGAACACTGACCCGTATAGTTGTAAAGTAATTAACATTTTCCATCAAGATAAGTGCAGTATATTCTTAATGCTCTGAAATTAAGCATTAAAGCCAGAAGTTCCGTTTTGGCTTTAGGACCAGAGAAAGCTGCAGCTTTCTGTTTTGTCAACACTGAGGGCACAGCTGTCTGTGTTCAGAAAGAAAAAAAACGATATAAGGATTGTCTGGACATTGTGCTGACCTTCAGCGTGAGCTTCACATGGTGGCCGCTCGATTGACCCGTACTGTGTGAGGAAAAAATGTCAGGTTCTCACTGTGGAGGAAAGCCAATAGAAATGCTCAGCGTGACTTCACACATTATACATATTTTATAAAACGTATGCCGTATATTCCCAACTATCGGAACACATGCTGGAGTATTGAATAGGTTATGCAATACCAAATATTTCAGTGGAAATCTCACCCCAGTATTTAACAGCGTACTGAGCGGTCTAAGGAGAATACACACACTGTTCCAGCCTTGCTTTATAATGCTTAGGTGGATCATTTAGACTGTTCTGATTTGAAACTGACAATTACACTCAGTTGTCTGATTATGTGATTTAGAGAGCACAGAAGTTTCATGGCGAACCAGAAAACAAGAAGCTCTGAGCAATCATGAAGACCAGTCTTGATGTCTGAGTGTTAATTAAGGGAGTGTGGATACCACTGAGGGCCAAACAGGAGAAATGCACATCAGATACTCTTAATGTTTATGCTGTGCTTTTTCAGAGGATGCGGTTTATAGTTTTTGTAGCAGTGAGATGGCCGTTACATTTTCTGACACCAACTTTATTTGTCACTGTTAAGCAGGTTTAGTCTGCACAAGAAAATCTGACACTGAAGGGAAATGCTTGCTTAGTTTCTTTGGTGCTGCTGTATCATCACATGAGATAAGCTCTGGTTGAATTAAAACTACATGCAATCCTTTTTTTTTTCTGTTATTCTTACAGGCTGAATATCACATTTTTAGCTTGCTAAATGTGGACCAAAGGTCCCTGTCCTTTTTGACTTAAACCCCCAGAATGTCTACTTGTGACTGCTTTTGAATTTGATTATTGAGCAGGGACCATCCATGATACATGTGTGGTATGTGAGGATATAGCTAAAAGCTCAGGTTCATCTGGAGCCCTTTATGATGCACAGATAGCTATAATATTTGAAAATATTGGGGACTTCTGGTAACCAACATGCTAAATATGGCAATAAACAATATGCTAAGCTATAGCTTGTGTTTCAGTAGCAGCAAACCTGCAGCTAGGAGTAAAGCTAACGTAGCATGTAGGAAGCTAATAAGGCTCGGCACTTTGGAGGCACATGACCTCTGCTACACCAACAGCTCCTGTCTGTACTGCTGTCAACTCCTCAGTAAAGAAAGTAGCTATTGGCTGTCCTAAAAATCGCTATGTGATATCATCACCAAATTTACATAATTGCTCATTTGCATATAGTTATAATCGAGGCTGTAGGAGAGAGGAAAAACAACTTTGGAGAGACAAAAAGTTGGGGGGGGTGTCCTCTTGGTGAGGTCAATGCTAAAGAGTACGAGGGGATGCAGTACAAAGGCTGTAGGTACACAAAACACAGTGACAGCTGAGGATTTCAGGTTTCTCCAAAACTCTCCAAAAGTTGCTAATCTCACCGGAAAAAGTCACTGGGGTGGGGTCTGAAAAGTTGCTAAATCTTGCTAAGTGGGCAACATTGGCTGTCTGCTCCTCTCTTGGAACCACAATTAATATAATTTCAGTTCAGTTCGACTCCAAAAGGGCTACAACAATTCATCTACATAATCAATGACGTCGACTACAAAAATTTGTCGACATTAAATTTCTGTAGTCGACGTGTCATATTTAACCATGTCAGCGTACTCTAACGTAGCCGCCGTATTGAATGTGGCAAAAACAGCAAACTTAACACGACAGAGCTGCTGCACTCCGCTGCTGCATGCCATTGCTCAAACAGTTTTACAGTCAAACTGGATCACCTGGGCTTACCTTTCACAGGTAAGAGTGCACAATTATTTTAAATCATATTTGGCCGTTACAACATTTTGAACACAGAATTTGCAGACGTTGTCGTTCCAAACAAAGCCGTCAGTTCATCTATTTTTGCATCTGTGCATCTTGGCCCTCTTGTTTTTGTGTATAAGGATAATCCATTTAGTTTATGAAGCACTTTACCAAAGTTGGATATAGCTCCTTTTTTTGTTTTACTCTTTAAATCCATACAGTTTAATTCAATACCATAAAACAGTTTTACTACGGTTTCATTGCTGAAAGAAACTGAAGTAGATCAGGTGTCTACTGCAGTGTCTTATTTTAATTTGTGAACTTCATTTTTTTGTGTTGTCAATAATATTTAAAATATGTATAAAAAACAAATGTATAAATCTGCAGATCTTATATCAGGATCTGGTTGTTGCAGACATTTATCATCACAATAACAGAGTTACAAACATCGGTTGTTGTAAACACTCATTATATAAATACATACACTGGTTTGATGCTGCACCCTGACATGCATGGAATATTTAACATTTATAATTATCAGAGAAAGAAAATTGAACCTGAATTGAATTTCACAGAAAACAAACATAAAGTTGAATTTATTTTCATTTAGAAATAATAATTGCATTCACTTTAATATACATTGTTTAATTGATATTTATTGTGATGGTCACAATGTGAAAAACAGGTGATGTAAGATTGAAATAATCGTTGACTAACCAACTAATTGATAAAATAATTGATAGATTAGTTGACTACCAAAATAATCGTTAGTTGCAGCAGTGGACTCCACAGTGCATCCACGTGAGAGCAGGGAGAAACTAGCATGACCACAAGCGTTATCAGTATGCTATATAACCTACCAGCCCATGTTGATTTCTTTTTTCATTTTAATTGTCTTTGTCTTGTTGCTCCTTATTCTTCTACTAAACAATTCAGGATTCCTTTGTCACACACCTGTGATATCCAAGGTATCAGTGTTATACTGGAACTCGTGTACACCTCATTTAAAGGTGGGAATTGTCATAAAATACAATCATTCCACATGTACACAATAAAACACCCTTTAAAAAGGTAAAAGTGAATTAGAGCAGTTTTGAATAATAATCATTTTGGTTTTTTATTTATTTATTAAATGTAACTTGATCCGTCAGATATATCTTATGAGGCCCTGATGTGGGCTCAGACTGGAAATCACAAAGACTGCAGAGTTTATCAAGATCATCCAGCTGTGTTCAGTGGCTCCATAAGATAAAAAACTCAAACAAAAATGTGTGAAACTGAACGATTCATCTGGAAATGTGCAACGAATCAGGCTGATGCTGACAGAAAAACCCACTTGTTGCGTCTTCCTAACGTGCAGTTCTGTGTGTTTTGTGACTTGAAATGTTGGGACCAAAGCGGAAGAACATGGATGGGTGTTGGGACCACAGAGTCAAAGGGGGAAAAACAAACAGAGTTTTGCATGTCTCATCCTGCCTTGTGGGAGCAGATCTTGCTTTATTTGTTGGACTTTGTGCAGAAGCTCGCTCAGATGAAGGGCCCCACACAGAGCGATGCAGAAATAAATGGGCGAGACCAATGTAGGACTGCCTGTCGATTGATTTTCAGAGGCGATCCTTGTACCATCCTTGGCTCTGATATCATATCTGTCTCTAATGTCGGCCCCCAGATACCCATCAGAGATGAAAAACCCAGACAGAGTGCCATGTAATAGTGCTTTGAACCCGGGGCAGTGGGACTTTTCAATCAAACCCCAGATGGAATGAATGCCCTTGCACACAGCAAAAAAAGCATCAGCATTATTTATCCTCTCACCAATGTTTCATGGCTTTGGAATTGAAAAATAAATGGGCACGTTCTCGCTTTTTTTGTAGTATTTCTTTAATACAGAATCACACCATTGCAGCGTGTGTCAAGAACAGAGCTTTTGAAATAACTTTTTTGTTGTTTTTTTCAAGAAATTCTCAGAAGTTCACCTTCATGACTGTCTTTGTAGTTTCACAGGAGACATTGAGTCATTGTTGAGTGCTATTATCACATTTCGGCTCTGAAAGCAGCATCATTCACAGCACCACTATTTGTGACAACAGAGAATATAAGAGCAATGTACCCCGCTTCTTTATGCGTGAATCTGACTTCTTCCTGCTCAAAAATACACCTCAGACACGATGTAAGCGCTTTCATTAAATTGGCTAACAGCTTAAATCAAAGCTTGAATGAGCGCCAGAAAATTAAATGGAACCTACATTTAACATGCATTGAAAACCGGCAAAATTACCTCTCAGTTATTCAGCAGAGGCCAGTATAAGAAAATGGACATGAAATAAGAAAGTACTGAATCATGGAAAGAACAAATCATTAAAGCAGTTCCTTCCAGTGAATCAGTGCGTGAGTCCTTTTATTGGCCTAGATTGCAGTGTGCTCAGGGTGTGACGGTTCAGCCCTGCCTCGCTCACCGCTGCAGCTTTGAAGTCGGGTCAGGAATACTTGCCCCTGTGTTTTGGCTGGATAGCAGCAAAATATTGCTCCATCTCCCAGTGTCTTAACTTTTAGAGACATTTGGAAGCAGGGGACACCGTACCCCCCCCCCCCCCCCCGCCCTCATG
>VOQJ01017609.1:0-11069 GCA_015052665.1 Apistogramma diplotaenia | reverse complement strand
CCCCCTTTCCCTTCAGGCATTCATTTTCAAAGTGAGAAACTAACCCCCCCCCCCAAAAAAAAAAATCCCTCTAGGAAGAACATGCATTTAAAAAGCATGACAGCTGAAAGCACACAAAGGAAAATGTGACAAACATAAATCACCTTCTCTTAGAGCGTTTCTGAATGTGCTGCTAATGACAGCAGCACTGTTAACACTTAGCCTTTCAGGCCTATTATACTGTCTACTCATAAAAGCCCAAATAAACATGTAACATTTTTGCATGCTAGGTAAACAGAAACAAATGTCTATTAGCAAAATGAAAATTTTAAAATGCAAAAAAATTGGACTGAAATGTATATCGAACCAGCTGAAATGATAGTTTGTCCAAAGGTTTGCCATGTGCATCACCTTTGATGAACCCCTGCGCCCTAATGCATTGGACCATATGCTGCATTAGAACACAGGTTTCCATAGAAATACACATTTTAGGATGCACTGTATTGTGACAAGCAGAAACAGCTGAGTGACAAACCTGAGAAACTTGACAATAAAAGCAAACACAACCCAAAACATGCACTTTATTAAGCTTCATTATCTTCAGCCCGGAGTGAATATATGTCTGATTTTTCTGTGATAGGTTTTTGTATTTTGTTGTCGTTATAAAATTGCATGTAAAAATAAAGGATAGAAGTTACAGTTCAATAAAGCGTGAGCCAAAAATTGGCTTCGCTCTTTTTTTAAATCATTAAAATTATATTAAAAAGCTATTATGGAGTGCACAAGCAGCAACCAAAGTAAAAGTGTCCATGTGATGTGTTTGCATATTATTAGCTGCATAACTTCATGCAATCTCCTGCATTTGTTTGAACTTGAAATGTCATCCAAACAGTACATCTGGTCCCTATTTTGTACATGTCAGAAATATATATATTTTCTAGTGATATAACAAAGGAAAAATTATTAACACTTCTGTCTAACAGGAGCTCTAACAGGAATTATTCAGATGTTTCCAAAATTGTAGCCAAACTGGCCTGTGACCATTACAGTAGCTCTGAGAGGAGTCAAAACCTGGGACCTTGTGGATAATAACATTGCTATATCAGGGGTGGAGCATCCACAGACACACAACAGGAATGTCAGACATCTTTTTCATTTGGACAGTTTGCTGATGACTCTAATGAGAGCACCGTTTTCATCCTTTAGTCTCTGGTTGTCTGACTTGAGCTCTGTTAAGACCTGGGACAACAAAGAGAGAAAATTATATTAGAAAATTATGTATTTAAATGGTTTCTGGATAAAAATTTTAACTTGAGCTCTGGGTCGTACAAAGAAACCAGGACTGTGCACTGCATCTTTTGTCACCACTGAAGTTGTCTTTCACTTAAGTTTGAAGTCAAGCAACGAAGACATGCTCTACAGCACTTGATCATGCAGTGTGGTGTGACATTGACAGTATGTCCTGAATGTGAAAAGTGACAGAGAATGAAGTTGGAGAGAAAGAAACAGAGGGAGGGTCAATTTCCCAAATCTAGGTCATGTCTCTCATGGGGAGCAATGACTAAAAATAACCACCCTCTTTGTCAAAGTATTTCCCCTCTACTGGAGACAAACAATAACCCTCTGCGCTAGCTGGGACAAATTACTGCAACTGGTGAATGAGCAGAGGCATTTGGCATCAACATTTTTGTACCTGGTATACTGAATTTTATTCATAAATTGAAAGTACAAACCCCTCTGCCCAGGTAATACCACGCTGTAAATGGAGCTAAAGGATAGTTTGATACTTTTGGAACACACTAGATGAGGCAAGTGATAAGATATCTTTAGGCCACATATGAAACTGAAACTGTTTGCTTAATCTGAACAAAAGCTGAATGGCGTGCTGGAAGTTCTGGAGAGTGAAGGTGTTGCGGTGCTACCAATCTGAATATTTCATGGTATACATTTATTTTTTAAACACCTACTATAGAACAAAGCCTACAAGCTAGACATCAACGTGTCTCACTGCCCTTGTGTCATATACCAATTACACCCCCCGCCCCCACCCCAAATTGGTGTTCTGTTTAAGCTGCAAAATTTCCCATTCCTCACTCTAACATGTCAGTGCTTCTCTTGACCCCTCCACCACCCCAGCCTCCACCTGAAGATCATCCATCCATCCATCCATCCATCCGTCCGTCCGTCCGTCACCACCCCTCAGTTTGAAATGAAACACATTTGCAGCTGTTGATGAGCTTTTGCACCCTTGATGCCGAACTACATTCGGCTCCAGTAATAAATCAGTCTTTTGTCATTATTCCACACTAATTTATAGCAAGTCTAGTCTGACTTTGTTTTTCTGTTAGTAAACAAATAATTTGTCAGGTTCTGTAAATATTAGACATTTGATCATTAAATTGAACAGTTTGACATAAAGTAACTTTACTAAAGTTGATTTTGTCCCTAAAAATCTTTAATCGATTATCAGACTGCAGGATGTGTTTCTTGAGGTTAGATTCGATTAGCTGGTGAGATGTTTCCATTTGTTTCCAACAGAAGATCTGGCATACAGACATTCGCGTGGTATTGATCCTAACTCTCAGAAAGCAAAAAAAGGCCAATGGGCTTATTTCCAAAAAATGTCTAACGAGACCTTTAATCTCACACATCCACTGCTTGTTAGCAAAACTGCACGCCGAAACTAAATTAGCTGTGCATCTGTGCCGAGTTTCATCCAGTGACAAAGCACTTGTTCTTTTTCAAGGCTAATGATCTCACACGTTTCATTTCCTCTGGAAGATTGAATAGAGAGGCTGTTACCTTGGAAAACAACTTTGCATTGATTACGCAGCACACTGCACAGGACTTGAATACAACTGTTGTGAAAACAAAAGGTGCCTTAAATGCTTTAATTTCTCACAATGCAGAGTACTAAGTGTTTATGTAGGATGGCAACCATATGGTAATAAATAAATGCAGCTAAAAACACAGTGTTCATGTAAAGTGTGCCACATAAATCTACCTGAAACTAAAGTTCAAACAAGGCTTCATGAGAACTGTTTTAGGGGAAAGGGGCTTCAAGGCTGCCCAGAAGGCCATAAAGGAGATTAGATTTAAAAAAAAAAAACCAAAGGTGCACAGAAGGATGCATTGCGGTGTGTGTGGGGAGGGAGTGAGCATAAAGAGGGTGCAGGACCTGCCTGAGAGGAACACAGTGGAGGTTGAAGGGGCTGTAGAGGCACCAGAAGGAAAAAGAAGTGGAGGTTATGTGGCTGAGGAAGGGGAGAGGAAGGGGGAAGGAAGGCAGACGATTTCAGAGGATCAGAGGTCCTCTGTCTCCGGCATGGAGGCCGTCTCAGAGAGGCGGGCGAGGACGCGAAGCATGGCTCTGTTTTCAGCCAGGAGACACTCGTTCACCCTCCGCAAGGCCTGGACCTGAGCCAGAGCAGGGAAAGCCTGCATACAGGAGGAGAGAGATACAGAGAGGGGCAGACAGAGAGAGCATGCAGGGAGGCAGGCCATGTAGCACAGAGAGAGACACTCATACAGGCATGCACCCACACACCAACACAGAGCTGAAGGATTCATCAGGAATACTTATATAAACAATATTTACACAACAGAGATATTTTGAGAGAAAATACCATGAGGTGCAACAAGCAAGGAAAGTCATGAAGCCAGTTCTACTTGGATTTCTTTGTGCTCATCAAAGACGGGCTTTACTGGAAAGCAATAAGGTGCTGATATGTTATTATATGCATAGCACTGCAAAGAAAATGGAATTAAAATTCATAGAGAGGCAAAAAAAAAGAACAAACGAGTGAACATGTGCTGTGTTTCATCATTTGCACAAGACCCTCTCCAGTTAAACGTCAAAGGAACAGAAATCCTCTATTTCCTCCCTCTTCTTGGCCTGACTTTTTGAGGTAAACCTCAGTGTGGTTCAACATGGCTGACTGTGGTTTGACACCATTCCTGGAGGTAAATCACGGAACACACACACACACGCGCACACACACACACTTGTGGCATTTCAGCCGCCCAGACACAAGTTTGTGGAGTTGAATGTGGCCAAAGATGATTTATAAAAGAGAACAGCCAGCTGCACCTTGCACACATAAGCTGCCTGGTTTGGAGACTTAACAGTTCATGCAATAAATGTTCTCTTGGATTAAAACAGCGCAGTTTCTGGAGATGTGCCCTTGGCTGTAGTGAAGAAAAGGACACGGCGAGCCAAGAATGCATAATGATCAGTATCCCTTATTACACGCTTAATATTGAGCTCTTTGATATTAAACCAGATCTGACTACTCTCTCAGATTCTCCGCATAATTCTGCACAGTTACTATTCATTAGGTTTTAGAGGCTGTCGAGAATAATTGAGCTTTCCCATTTGAAATTTAAAACTCAGCAGCGTAATCTGACACTTGGAATATTACCACATTCCCAGTATTTTTAAGACGGACAACAAAGACAGCAGTGCTACTAATGTGAAACACCCATAACTGAGGCCAGTCAAGTGCAGAGCTGCAGGCTAGGTAGTCCAAAAAACCAAAAATGCACACCCTATCTGCAAGAAAAGTAACTACAGCGAAGTGAAGCTGAAGCTACGCTAGTATGTGCCGTTATGGCAAGGAGAGTAACAGCTTTAGGAATTCTGACACTTGTGGTCAATGAGTGTCACAGCTGGAGTTTGTTGACTTTGTTGATAGCTGCAAAACCATCTTTACTGACACATACTGTGCACACATCTTAATTACTACTGCTATTTTTCTTTCTCAATAGGTGGTGCAATTTGGCAGTAATGTGATAGCAACCGAACAGTTACCCCTTGTGGAGAATCTGATGCTTGCTTAAAGTGAACAGGTGACTTTGTGAGGAAGTGAAAGCCAGTTCTCTGAGATGATGCACAGCAAAAAAGGTTGTGTTCCTGTGCTCCCGTAGCTTTTACACTCTAAGTCAATGGTACTTTGGAGAGAAAAAGTCCACGTGTGCAAACATGCCCAGTCTCTGGCAGAACAGAAACATGTGAGGTGATAGGCAGGTATCAGTCACACCTCAGTATCACAGCAACCACTCACCGTCCCCCCCTTCCCTGAGACAGCCTGCCCTCAGGGCTGGTACCCACAGCGAAACCGCGGTGGGGCATCCTGCTGAGGGAACCATGACAATACGAGGGTCAAACATCTTCTGCTGATATACCACACTGCTGTACGTTATAATATCCTTGGAACTCTGCATATACTATACAAATCCAATTTCCAAAAAGATGCAGTGATTTGGAAATCTCACAAATCCACACTTTATTCACGATAGAACATAAGTGTTTAAACTGTGTAGCAACCCCTTCTTCTTTTAACAACAGTCTGTAAACATCTGAGGAGAGCAGCTGCTGAACCTTTGGGAGAGGAATACATTCTTGTCTGATAGATGATTCTAGCTGCTCAACAGCCCTGGGTATTTTTAGCTTCATGATGCATCTAATGTTTTCAGTTGGTGAAAGGTCTGAACTGCAGGCAGGCCGGATCAGCACCTGAACACTTCTACTGAGAAACCATGCTGTTGTAATAGGTGCAGTTAAACATTGGCTCGCTGAAATGTGACTTTCCCTGAAAAAATAATTGTCTACATGGGAGCAAATGTTCTAAAATCTGCATATACTTTTCAGCATTGATGGTACCTTTCCATATGTCCAACCTGTCAGTTCCATACATATGAATGCACCCCCATAATTTCAAATATGCAGGCTTTTGATCCAAGTGCGTAGTGCCCATATTTTCCATATGCCTATATTTTCCAAATAAAATTTCAAATTTCAAATGAGTCCATTTTAAACGAGCTTTGACTCGAGGAAGTTGGCAACATTTTTGGATCACATATGGTTGCTTGTTTGCATGACAGCGTCTTAACCTGCACTTGTGGATGTGAATTCTGGGCACAGACAGTGATTTCTGGAAGTGTTCCCGAACCTGTGCAGTGATTCCCATGACAGAGCTGTTCCTTCTTTTAATGCAGTGCTGCTTATTGGCCTGAAGATCACATCCAATAGAATTACTTTTGGCCGTGTCCCTTGCACACAGAGATTTCTCCAGATTCTCTAAATCTTTTTGATGATATCATGAACTGAAGATGATATTCAAATATTCAAAATCTTTACATTGAGGAACATTATTATGAAATTGTTCCACATTCGCAGACATGGGTTTTTTTTTTTTTACAGATTGGCAAAACTTGGTTTATGAGATTTGCGAATCATTGTGTCCCAACTCTTTGTTAAACGGGGTTGTATTTTTTTCTCATGAGTTTATTTTATGCTGCTCAAACAATCGAGCTATAATCTTATCATGTACTTTGTAATTGCTTACACGTACACTGCAGGCCCTTTTAACTCAGGCCCGACATCTCTTTGTAGTTGTGCCCTGCGCTTCTTTGTGAGGCAGAATACACACAGAGCAACACAGGAATGTCTTGCAAAAGCAGGTCGTTTGCTCTCGGATAGGGTTTGGTATTCAGCTGGAACTAGGTCACAATGTCCACCCCAACAGTGGGATAAGTGGAGCAGGGGAGCAGCAGCACAGACTCCTCCTAAGCCTGGCAGGAAGTGGCCCAGCAGAACACTGTGGGTAATGAGCCTGAAGCACTAACCTTCTCTCTCCTTGACTCCAAACCCACCTGGCTAACCACAACCCTACAGTGAGCTATCTGTGTATTCTGCTCTGTAAAAACACTTTTTTTACGTGCTCCATCTAGCGTGAGTGAAAAGGGGCTTGGCTGGAGGCACCTTCAAAGACCATCAGTATTATAATATTTTTTGTCGAAAAGCATCGGTGAGACAAATGAAGCACAACTTGTGTCTGAAACAAAGTAGATGCCATTTAAGTGAGTGCGTCCTGTTTTTGCATTAACTGACCTTTAATTCCTCCTCCATATCTGACACCCGTTTCTCAAGGACTTGTTTTTCCTGTAAATAAAGAAAAAAAAACATCTCTGGTCCACTGGAAGAATGAAAGGCTATAAGTTTATAATATGAAGCAGACAAGGAAATTGGCAGGAAAAAGAATGCAAAGATATTTGGACGCTCATCCATCTTCATAGCGCAGAGTAGTATGATTAAACAAAATGCCAGAAGGTTATTAAAACACTTACCCTTTTCTCTGATTCAAGTACTGAAGATCTTTCAGATATCGCGTCATGTCTCTGAAAGAGCAGTAATGTCATTGGTGGGGGGTCGAAAGAGCTGTTTTAAATTTTGCTCGTGACCTCATTAAACAAGTAAAAAGCCGCGTCTTTCTCCAAGAGATATTGGTGAGAAAGACAAAAACAGGCCTTTTCAGTTGTCTGACAGTTTTCTGAAGCATGGGTCAAAGGTACCTGAGTGACTTTCTCCAGTTTGGAACGTATCTTGGCTAGCTCTTGTTTGCTCTCCTGCAACCTGGACTTGAGCTTTGCATTTTCATGCAAAGCTTCTGCATACATCTAAAATGTTGAGAAATGTAAAATAAAAGAGATCATTTAAAAAAAAAAAAAGAAGCAATTTTCACTAATAAATAGATGCAACATGTATAAATCTAAAGTGATACAGCATCTAGGGCTGCAGGAGGGAATGTGGTTTTTTAAACTGAGAAAAGAGTTACTACCTTCTTATAGTCTTTGGCAGCGGAGTCTTGCTCCTGTTTACTCAGCGCAGCCAGCCTCGTCTCTCTGCGCGTGTACGAGCTGGTGCGGCCCAGTGGCTTGTCTGTTGCACTCTCTCCAGTGGAGTCAAATCTGGAGGAAACACGGCTCGCACTCAGTCCGCGATGCAGCTTTGTTTACAGTGTTTATTTTTATTTTTCCCCTCAGTTGGTGCAGTTGTGTTATACAGGAGAGGGAGAAAAGCTAAACTCTTACCTTGACAGTCTGTCATGCTGAAAAACAAAGAATAAGCCATGTTAGTTTGATTAACACCACAGCGCGGAAACATCACGCTGTAAAAATATTCTGTCACGGTTAGATCAAGTCCTGTTCATTTGATATGACCAAACAAAGACTTGGCAGGAAAAAATATTTTCCATTTTGAGACAGCAGAGAGCAAAAACAAAACTTCCAGTTGAATTATCACAGCGTGTTCAGGGTCTTTAGTTCCAGATGGAAGACGTATATGTAAGTGGGATATAACTCTCCACAACACTGCTATGACAGCATTCACAGAGGTCAAGCCTCCCCGGTGAGCCTGGTTAATCTGTTGGAACATGCTGCTGCTATGCGCATGCCTGTAGCACAAATGTGAAAGAATGACATCAGAAGTCAAGTATCTCTTGTACGATGGGCTGCCATCTGACCTCGGACAGCAGACTGATCTTAAACTGTCCTGGCAGGTTCCTGCTATGACTAACGCAGTCTATGTCGCTGCCAAGTCGCCTGTTGTGGTCACATTCTGTGTTTGTTTCCACTTCACCAAGCAGCCTGGGCACAAGCTGCATATGCATACTATTCTCTGGCTACATTCAGTTTCTGTTTTCATAAATTACGTCACCTCGGAGATGTCACCTTTAGAGGAATTAGCACAAAACTAGGAGATGCATGTCATGACTATTGACCGCTTCCTGCATTACTTCACATAAAATACAGTCATGTGAAAAAGAAAGTTTTCATGACGCTATGCAGAGGTGTCAAACATAAGGCCCGGGGGCCAGAACCGGCCCCTCAAAGACTCTGATCCGGCCCGTTCGATGATGGAATCCCTGGTTTTGTCACTACAATAGAAACATTTTTACGATGGCTTCACAGTAAAACTACATTTTTTAAAAGGACATTTTCTGTTTCCTGATTTCTATAATTACAGAACAGTCTGGACAAATAACTACCAGAACTTTTTCTGTAGTTTAAACACATTTCTTACAATTTAAGCTCAAACAGTGGTGCTGACAGATGACTGTTGCATAAAAACATTCCATACAGCTTTTTTATTATATTAAGATATCTTTGGGATTCAATATGCAGTTGAACTGCAGAAAGGAGGTTTCTCTGGTCTGGCCCACTGAAGACTGAGGTGAGCTGCATGTGGCCTACAGTGCAAAATGAGTTTGACACCCCTGCTCTATGCAGTGAAAAACTAAGCACACCTCATGACTCAGGAGCTTGTAGAGCTACCTTTAGAAGGAGTAACTTAGAATAATTGTTTATGACTTATCAGCCTCTCACATTGTTGTGGAGGAGTTTTGGCCTGCTCTTCTTTACAGCATTGCTTCAGTTCACTGAGGTTTCCATAGCTGTTGTAAGGTCCCATTGCAGTGTTTCAATCAGGTTGAAGTCTGTCTTGTTTCAGTCAGTCTATTGCAGATTTGTTGGGGTGCTTGGGATCCATTGGCCTGTTTCATGAACCGGTTTGAGCTAAGCTTTAGCTGCTGCACAGCCTCACATTTGGTGCTACAATACTTTGGTATACAGAGGAGCCCAGTGACAGCAAGGTGCCCACGTCTTGTGGCTGTAAAACAAGCCCAAATTATCACCCTCCCACCAGTGTGCCTGAAACTTGACATGAGGTGTTTGCGCTGATATGCTGTGTTTGCTTTTTTGCCAAATGTGCAGGCATTTTTGCAAATTTGCAAACCTAAGCCATGTTCCTTTTAGAGAGAAGGGGCTTTCTTCTAGCAAGCGTTTCAAAGAAGCCAAACTTATTCAGTAATTTTTCTAACTGTGCTGTCATGAACCTTAACATTTAATATATCAGTTGAGGCTTGCATGGTCTGACCTCAGTAAAATTGGGGGGACACCCACTCCTGGGCAGACTGTGGCATAATCCTCAATGCTCCAGACCAGGAAGCCACACTCCTACTGGCTCTTGCACTGAACAAAACTGAACTAAACAATAACTTCAGCTGATAAAAGTGGCCTATGACACGATGAAGAATGGAGGTGTATTCACTTTTCATACCAGACCGGAAACAAGTACTGTAGAAGAGAGGCTGCCATGATGTGGGGCCAAACTGATCCAGGATCTTTGCTGCAGACTCATTAAACGTCCCTAAATCCATCGATTTGGAGTTGCTCTCCAGACAGGCAAGGAAATCTTTTAGCACCTGTGTATAAAAAATGCTTGGTAATAAACATCTGATGTGGTGGTCTGAGCTGTTTGAGACAAGAGGCAGATGCTAAAGGAATATGATTTACAAAGCCAGCATATTTCAAAAGTAATGGGTATTCTTGAATTCAGATTTAGTGAGTTAGGAGGATATTTTACACGGCATCATTGGAGCTATTCCTCAGCAAGTGTTTATATAACTGAGCCACTGCTGCCTGTCCTTATGTGGTCATGTGCTTCAGCAGAGCTATCCAGGAAAAAACAGACCTCCCTGACCTCAGATGAAAAAGGGCTAAGGATGGAGCCAAGAAGAGCTCTCACTCACCCCGATCTCTTTGTGCAATACCAAGGAGATTCCTCAATCACATTCTGTAATCATTCATTAAGCAGCAGGGCTGATTGGACCCCCGGTTGTAAGAATAAATTATCATTCAGCCTGCTTGCAGAGATACGAAGCAAACTCTTTCAAGATTATTAGTTCCTGTATGCAAACCTATTTCACACTAAAGGATTAGGAAACTGGTGAAATTAGATTTTTTTCTTTTTTTTTTTTACTTAATTCTAGTGAACCTTTCAGTGGGCCCTGTGGGGATTACAGGGCCAGATTTGGGGGAAACGAGTGAGTCCTTATATGACTAATAAGCGCATAACATCCGTATTGAACCGATGCCAGTTTGAATTCTGCTTGTGATGGCAGCTGTACCAATCTGATTGCCTTGTTAGGAAAAAATGGAGGGAGGAAGAAGTGCCACATGTAGCTTAGCAAGCTATTTAAGGCAGAGCAGAAGAGGGTGGAAATGAACAACATGGTGTCAGACTGGTGGAATCAGCCTCAGAGATGGTGCAGGCTTTACTGTGGGCACTCAATAAACAGAGCTGTTTCCAGGTTTATAGCTTGCCTGGATCAACATCATAGACACCGGCAAACACATGCAAGCCACCTGCATGAGCTCACTGCCAGAGTGTGTTAATGATAATGCTAACAGCGGCTCAGACGAGCCAACGAAATCATAATTAGCAGACTCTTCACCCACTCTCTCACTTC
>VOQJ01017608.1:0-10256 GCA_015052665.1 Apistogramma diplotaenia | reverse complement strand
GCACTGAGTGTGTTTTTTCATTCACCTCTTTTTACTCTGTTTATACCCTATTGTGCATTTTCTCATCCATCCATCCATTCTCAACCGCTTATCCCGTTCGGGGTCGCGGGGGGGCTGGAGCCTATCCCAGCTGTCATAGGGCGAGAGGCAGGGTACACCCTGTACAGGTCGCCAGCCTGTCGCAGGGCCAACACAGAGACACAGACAACCATTCACACTCGCATTCATACCTATGGGCAATTTGGAGTCACCAATTAACCTAACCCCAGTTTGGTGTCATTGTCCTGTTAAATTGATGGTCAACTAAATCTTGTAAATGCATGTAGCTGCAGAATGCTGTGGTATTCCTGCTGGTTAAGTGTTCCCAGCAGCAAACACCCCATACCATCACACTTCCTCCTCCATACTTCACAGTGGGACTATACATGTAGGAACTGCCCACTCACCTTTTTTTGCATCTTACAAAGACGGCATTTGGACCCAAAGATCTCAAATTTGGACTCATCAGACCAAAGACAGATTTCCAGTGGTCTGATGTCCATTCTTTGTGTTCCTTGTTCTTCCTTAGAAGTGGCTTCTTTGCAGCAAGTCGACCATCTGTGAAGCATGTCGGTGGGCTTTTATGTGGGTGCTGATGTGTTTTCTGAGACTGGTAACTCTGAGGAACTGATCCTGTGCAACAGAGGGAACTCTTGGTCTTCCTGAGGGGGTGGGGTCCTGATGAGAGCCAGTTTCATCATAACGTTTGATGGTCTTTGGAGCTGCACTTGAGGATACCTTCAAAGTTCCAGACTTTCATTTCTTAAAGTAATGATGGACTGTTGTTTTTCTTTATTTAGTTGATTTGTTCTTGCCATAATATAGATTAGAACATTAGTCAAATAGGCCTATTCACTGTATATCAACACTACCTTCATAACACAACTGATGGTCTCAAACACATTAAGCGGGCAAGAAATGCAATAAATGAACTCTTGACAAGCACAGTTGTTAACTGAAAGCCATTCCAGGTGACTGCCTCAGAAACCCGACTGAGAAAATGCCAACATGTGCAAAGCTGTCATCTCTGCCTACTTTGAAGAATCTAAAATATTAAACATTCTGGTTTGTTTAACACTTTTTTATTTACTAAATAATTCCATATGTATTAATCTACAATGCATACAATTTTTAAACAATGAAATATATATAAATATATACAAAATACATACTGTAGATATGTGTTTGTGTGTAGGTGTCTGTGTGAATGTATCTATGAATATATTATATGCAAATATGTGCACTCTCTGTATGAATGTCAATGTGTAGGTAGGAATGCATTTGTATGGGTATATGAGCCATTGGCAGGTCATTAGAAAATATGATGAATATTATTATCATTCATTAGATAAGAAGGGGGAGTAGGATCATATATGTTAATACTTCTTCCCTCTCCTTTCCCAGCATCAAAGCTCAGTTACTTACATACATGATTCATTCATACTGGACATTTTGTTGAATGCACATATAAAGTACCAGGACTGATCAGACGAGTCAACATTTTTCCAATCTTACGTTGTAGCCTTGGTTTCTGATGCTCTTGGCTTACAGGCTTGACACCCACTGTGGTATTCTGCTGCTGTAGGCCTTCTGCGTCAACATTCCAAATGGTGTGTTCAGAGATGTTCTTCTGCACAACTTTGTTGAATATTTGAGCTACTGCTGCCTTTCTTTTAGCTCTAGCCATCGTACTTTGGCT
Source organism: Apistogramma diplotaenia (assembly GCA_015052665.1). NCBI lineage: Eukaryota > Metazoa > Chordata > Actinopteri > Cichliformes > Cichlidae > Apistogramma > Apistogramma diplotaenia. The sequence continues at coordinate 8,518 of VOQJ01017608.1, read as the reverse complement.
TGAACAAGGCATTTTGTCTCATAGAACTGTTTGCTGTTCATTTACAGGATTTATCCTATATGTGATCATAAGCTGATGGATATCAACTCAACAACAGTTAAAATAGGAATAACAAACCTGATTATCATTATTATGACTTAATACCACTTGAATTTATTTGCACCTTTGTATAATCGGTACTGTATTTCATGTTTTTGCCTTTTTGTAAAGCAGCTGAGACAAGCCGTCATTCAGGATTTAGATCAGCACACTTAACAAAGCATCATAAATCAGCATTAAAAACATTTCTGTTGCAACTTCCATGACTATTTTGTCAGGGTTATTTGCAATCATGCAATTACACAGCTTCGTGTACATCAGATTCTTTTTTTTAAGCAATGATTTACAGTACAAGGTTCAGCTCGGCACATTAATCATTCTCATGTTAATAGCTTCCAGTGTCTCTTGTCTCTTCCAGGGCCCAGGGTGAATAGGGGAAGATACTAAAGAGCTAAAAATGAATGCTGAGCCATTGCATGCCATTAGTCACTGAAGAGTATACTGTCAAAGTGGATGTTGACTGTGAGTAGAATCAAAATGGGGGCATGACTTTTGTAAAGGCTGTTCTATGCAGATTTTATGCTAAATGTGCTGAGCACAAACATCCAAAATACCAAAAACACAGAGGAGTCAGATTCAGCTTTGGAATGTATGTTGTTGTTTGTACCTGTTTTGTTTTTGTAGGTCATTTACTCAAGGATGCATAAATAGCTGACCCCCTAATGGCTGTCTCTTATAATACACTGTACTTGTTATTTTGAAACCATGTGAAGTCAAATCTGAGATGAGAAAAAAGTTTCCACATTTATCCATGATTTGTACTTTGGGTTTAAAAATGGATGCCATGGGCCTCGAGCTCCAGCTAATTTTAAAAAAATGAACACAAAACGACCTTCATTAAGTTCTTGCTTTTACAAATTGTTAAATTTATACAGTTTAACCTCATCTTTACTCGTCTTCAGGGCTGGCCCCAGAAAACCAATGCTTGAAAATACTGACTCAGACTCAGTTACTATTTAAATCCACGTGTTAAGTGCACCATGTTTGTGGTTAGCTTATGAAATCTGGCTGAAATCTGACTTGGAGTGACATCTGATTCTTAACGCCACATTCACTGAAGGAGAATAAGGCCTTTGAGGTTAACCTGTGTGTAGCATAGATTCAGCATTGAAGGAAATATGCTGGAAGAGTTCGAGAAGTACCGCTAACAGCATGAAACATCAGTGAAGTGCGCACGAACTGGGGTGCTTAGTTAGTGTCTAAGTTTCAATGCAGCAGCTATCCAATTATGTCGTACCCTGTTTGCTTCCCATTTATGTGCAGTAGACATAGCAACAAGTCCTTAGTCTGGACAGACATATTACCAGGTAACCAGCTAGGTTAAAGTAAAGGCACATGGACCAGATAATGAGCAATAGCGTACATTTTTAAAAAACTGTTTCACTTGCTCATATTTGTTTATTTGCAATTGCTTGTCTTGATTTGAATGGCATAGGTGCTAATGTAGGGAAAGCAGGACCGTGCAAAAAGAAATTCAGCCACCATTTCATCATCCACTGGTCTGTGATGTCCTGAAGTGACCATTTTGCCTTTTACCATCTCAGAGTTTTGAAGTTGGGTATGATGAGCAAGGGGTGGGTCTGGCTGGATAACTCAGAGATGCTGACAAATTTGTTTTGGCATCTTACTGGCATTAGAGTGCAAGTTGAAAGCTCTTTTGCACGGACATCACTTTTTAGACTTGGAATTGCTCCAGTCTTTCATATGAAGTATATAGTTTAAAAGAAAAGACTGAAAACAAAAGAACTTTGTATACATTGTAGAAAACATCCAATATGACAAATTCAAGTGGCAAAATTTGGATTTGGGGCCAGCCTTATTTAGCTTTTTGGCGCTTGTGGTAAAAGCTTATGAACACACAGCTGGCTCCAAAAGTTTCCTGGACTAATCACTGGTTGCATGAAGGGTGTAGATTTTGTATAGATACCGTTTTTTTTTTCTTTTAACTTTTGAAGTTAAAAAGTCCGTCAACGTAACCGAACTGCTCAAAATGCATTTAGTTTAATGTAGAGTGATGAGATTTCTGGGAAATGTAGTTTAAAGTTTTCACTCAGATATATATATTTCATACACTGCCTTCTTGCAGGGCCACAGATGACAGGCTGTGTGAGTTTGGGCAGATCTTTGTTCATTAGGGAGTCACTTCTAAGGAAAAAGCCGTTCATGTATCTTGAGGTCTTGGTGTTGACAGTTCTATAAGCACTTTCCTGATTGGGGACTGCTGTCAAATGCTTCCTAATCCTGGTGCTGTAAGAGGGCCTGAGGGAGGGGAATGGGGCAAGTTTGCTTCAAGTGATTTTATCCAGCAACTGGATGATATGATGCGATCACTCCTGGTTATAGCACACTGGTTGGACGTCTCACATGGATGCACTAATTGCACCAGCTGAGTTTCTGTCTGGAAGCAGCACGTGAAATTCCACCATCTCAAACTTTAAAGAAACAGCCGTGTGAACAGTGATGGGAAAACAGTGCGGTGTGGCCGGTGGTTCCTCTGCGAGCCCACCCTTATCTTTTAATGTTTTCCCAGCATTTCGCCCCAGGTTGTGTCAGCTGAAACCAGACAGCCAGCTGTTTTGCTTCGTGTCTGCACGCTCACTTATCACCATCATGAATAAAGCAATGTGAGCATCTGAACAGTTGTGCTGTCAGCAAACTTTGGGAGCTTCACATGGAGGTTTTTGGAGGTGCAGCCTCTGAGGCAGAATGAGAGCAGCATAGCCAAAGAAAAAAATACACACCCTTTTAGGGGGGCTTCTGCTGAGAATGCAGAGATTCAAGATTTGCTTTGCAAGCTTCCTTTGTTGCATCTTCCCAGTTTGGAAGCTGGTGAACCTCAAGATAGAATCAACTGAAAAGGTCGAGGTTTGCATTAGCATTAGCAAATAGTGGCCCAGTTTCCCAGGCAGCCATACATGCCCCTGCCATAACATTACCGCCACCATGTTTGACAGATGATGTGATATGTTTCTCTCCTTCACCACACTTTTCTCTTCCCACCATTCAGGTACAAGTTCATGTTAGTTTCTGTGCAGGCACTTTTACATGTTTTCTGTCCACATTCTTGAGTGCACCATACACGTCCGTGATGAGTGGATCTAAGGGTACAATTCAAGCCAAATGCAAATGGATATTAGTTTAAAAATAAATAATAATTTTCTCCAGACTGGTGAAAGCCACAAGGGAACAAATAACATTCCCTGTGTGTGTATCTGCGAAGCATAAACAGCAGACTTAAAGAGTACAACAGCTTGTCACTGGGTCAATACTGTACATTAAGTAATTTATTTTCTGAGAATGCAGGTTTTCGCGTGGGTGCACTAACTGTCCTATTTAGGTTGGTGAGTACTAGCATAGGTTTTCTGACAGCTGGCACTGGCTTTGAATTTCCTTCTTGTTAATGTCCATAGAAGTCTATTGCTTGCTACTGGGCACTATATTTGTTGCAATTGCAGGCTCCAGTCAAACATATAATGTAATCATTAATCAAGTACAGCTAGTCCTGCACTGCGTAGCCCCTATAGGCTACTCAAAACAGTCTTTTGAGGGAAATATGCAGCTGCTTGACGGTTGGCACATTCTTAAAGACAGATGGATAAGGTTGTGGTCTGATCTGCCGAGGGGCTAATCAGTGGAGCTTTATGCGCCTTTAGTACTGGCGTATAGATACTTAAGTGATGTACATTTTCTATAGCGAGGGAAAGCTAATGGTGAGAGAGGAATTGGGGGCTATGTTAAAAATCAAAGGGCATTTCAAATGAGGGGCTGGAATGATGTATTTGTAATCCTGTGGGATCTTACTGGGTGATGTTATGTAATGCTAACAGCTGTGGCTCATGTAAGCTCCCACAGCAGGCAATATGGTTGAACCAGTAAGGCAATATCTCCCCTTGAGACTGACAATATAGAGCATCTCCTGAATTATCTCATCACGAAAGAATGAAAATGCCAAAGCCCCTTAACGTCTCCTCTCCCTCTTGTTTTTCAGTTCACTCACATGGAAAAGTCCCCACAGCGTGGCGCTATATAAATGAAATTGAGCTGAATTGAAGCGTCCAGTGAAGAAGCGTCACCTAAAGCCACATCTCGGTGAACAGAAGAGCCCCACTGGCCCACGTCACGGCCAATGGAGGGAGCTAGTTCTTCCACTTTCTCCATGAATGAAAAGAAAAAAATCTTCCATCTATTTTTACCATCTCCACCTCCACTATCTCTTCAGTAACCCAGCAGTTTATTTAATAGATTCTTCAGTCTGTAGGTGGATGATGGCCTCAGGTTTGCTTCCCACAATAATTAAAATAAATGGGAAGTCAGTGAAGGGGCCCTCTGTAAATCTATCCCTTAGTGTATTTCTGACTTGGATGAGTGGATTACGTGAACCCAGAACCTCTTTTCCCCATAAAAATATTTTAAAAAGAAGTAAATCGAATTAAAAAATACTTTTAGAATTCACTAAACATTCATGAGTCATTTTTGTGATTTATTGCATAGTTGGATTTTTTTTCCCTTTAACAGTGCAAAACTCTGCTGAAATTTAATACTGAAAAAAAAAATGTACATGCAAACTCAGCTGGGCCTGACACGACTGCAACTGGTGCCGCAAGGAACATTCATTTATTGGGAACGACTGGGTAGGTGTCAGCAAGCGTGTAAGTGCCACGGGTGGATGTGCCGAAGCTTTGAATTCATCCTGTAGTTTGCCATTGCATTTTACTATATAGAACAAAATTCGTTTTCACAGGGAGATGAACGTCTTCCACAGTGTCAGATCTCATGTGTGGCACCTACAGATGGCACAGCAGCAGTAACATGGTCATCTTTAAGCACATATTCCAGATATATGTGGTGAAAAGCTGTATATGAAAATGGATAAATGCATGGATGTTTGTAATAAAGTAGTAGTTTTGTCTGTAAATGTTCTGTGGATTCTTGTTTCGCTTGGTGTTTATGTTCCATCTTGTATAAGTTCCTAATACAGTAAGTGTATTTGATCATATTCTCAGTTGCTTAACTAGAACTAGTCAAGTCTTTTGTCTTATGTTATTCCTATGTCTGTTATCTCACTTCCTGTTTTATTTTGGAAATCAGTAGTTTAGTTTTGCTTTCCCTTGTCTTGTTAAGTCCCAGTCCGTTCACCTGCTCTCCACTCTTCCTAATTACCTGGTGTGGGTATTTAAGACCTCAGTGTTCTTCAGTTCTTTGCAACATGTCCTCCAAACAAAACGTACACATCTGTCGTTTCTACAGGACCAAAATACGACATATATTTCCGTTTCTAAATGACCGCGCCTACTTCCGCCTTCACGTGTCGTATGCGGAGGTGGCTCTTTGTCGGCTTATGCCGGATGTAGGTCTCCGTGGGCTTATTCCACTACATTTTCAGCTCTTTTAACCTCCTTTTATGTTTGTTTCTCTGTGGTTAGGGGTAAGGGTCAGGGTCGGGGTCGGGGTCGATTTTTACGTCTTTTTTTGCGGTTCAACACCAAAGATGTTATTTACACGCACTTTTGTCCACGACCGCTAGATGTCGCTTTTTTACTGTACCTTCAACAATGTAAATATTCGTATATAATTTGTGAATTCTGAAACAACCAATGCTTACGTTTTCACCCCGAGGACAGGCTCGTTCTTTGTTGTCTACAATCCCCTTAAGTTATGTGTTTTCTTCTGAGTTTTCATTATTGTCTCCAAGGTTTTGTATTACGTCCTGTCCTGCCTTGGATAGGAGTTTTGTCATGTTGTATTTCAGAATCTTGTAACTGACTTCGACATTAATGCTGCATTTTGAGTCAAGCTTTGTCTCCCATGTCCAACTCTGCCCACCCCACAGCCAAGTCTAGACAAACCCCGTTTTCATAAAGCAGCATTTTCACCCCTTTACACAGAAATGGAGACTGGACCATTTCGTAAACGCTCTACTCTGGAACCCATTTTAAAGTATCATTTTCTCACCTTTCTTTGATAAACGGGAGGCCAAAACGTTTCCGTGTATATTTTAATAAACTAGGAACTTTCTGTGCATTTTTGCCCTTTTATTTAGATGTGAGAAAATTCTATATTTAAAAAAATACCAGTGCAGGTGTGGACATGGCCAAAGCTTTACTTTTTGCTGCTTTACATTTTTCAGATTACAAAGCTGCACCTTTGTCTCTTAGCAAGTCTGCTGGTTAGTGACCTGCTAAGTTGTGTCACCATTGATATCATTTGTTGGTTGGTTTTGTGTTCATAAATTGGCTAGTAAATCACCTACTGCATTTTTCACTCTCCTTTCAGAGCCAACATTGAGGCCACAACAACAACAAAAGGCATGGCGTGTTGAGTGGTCCTTAACTTAACATCCACCAAGCAACAAGCACCTAATTAATGTTACAGTTAGCTTAAACCTACATGTGCCACTGGTGCAGTGGCGGATGTGAAAAAGGTTTTAGATGTTAGTACTTTTTAAGTGCATCAGCTGGAAACTCTTTTCGAATATTCTGTTCCAACTTATTTGCACATCAAGAAAGAAAAGCCAGCGCTTCGTGGGACAGTTGTCAGATTTTTATATGGTAGATTTTTATATGGTATTACTAGTAACAGTAGTGAAGAGGGTTCAGCATTGTTCTGGATGTATTATGGCATTCTCTTCAAAGCCTTGTAACCTCATACCGGGTTGAATGTGACACCGAAGGACAAAGCTGCTTAGAGAAGCACTGAAATATTGAGGCTTTGAATATCCCATCTAGTTTTAGAAGTATAGTAGCTGAAGAAAATACTTTGGACTTTCAAGTCACTCTGGGCTGGAGTTGGACACAGGATATGATGCGAGATCAGACAAGGTAATCTGTGTCCTTGTTGAGTGAATATTTGAATATGACCAATGTTTTAAGAGCAAAATATCCTCAGTAAGGTTTTGTGGCTGCACCGAGGGCCTCATATGACAGCTTCCTGGCAGGGGATCGCAGTGAGATGCTTCACCGTTTGGGCAGAATTCACTATGTTGTTGTCACTGGTGATAAGCTTAAAGCTGTGGGCAGACATCCAACTCAGTATGTCAAGTAGTCAAGCAAAAGTTCAGACCTGTGTGTCTGAGGAAGAAAGGATGGTGGGAAAGAAGAGTTTAGTTTGTAATCTTGGGACATGGAGAATAGAGGAGTATGCGACAGAGCAAAAATGTCTTCTGTAGCACAGGGAAAGGCGAGAAAGCATGAAAGGAAAAACACAGGGCTTCAGTGAAAGGCTGATCCTCCACACCAAATGATTAAGAGTCAAACCGGTAAAATAGAGATATTATTCAGATACTCGGTGGTCAGAGACCAGAAGGAGCTTGAAAGTGTTAGTTGATCAGTTTGTATGAAGCAGCGCATACTGTGCTTCAACAAAGAAGTGAAAGACAAACACAAATCCCAAATACACACACACCCACGCACGCAAACACACAGCAGATATTACATCTGCAGAAGAATGTTAATGCTCTATTAACAGCACTGATGCTGGCAACTTTGCTCACCGTGAATGTAAAATATTAATAAATGCTAAATCAATAAGTGGTAATGTGGTATCTGGCATTCATGCCTTCTTTATGTATGCACTCATTGAACCACATACTGTAAACTGACGACACATAAGCCCTTAAATGCAAACAAACTCATAATTTAAATTAGCATTATCCAGGAAGTAACGTCAGTTTATTCAAAGTCATCCTGGTCTTTCACTTCTAAAGGCCACAAGAATCATGCAGTTTTACTTTTCCATTAATTATAGAGTTAACATTATGGAAATGCTGACTTGGATGTTTCATAGCTGACAAAATAACAATTGACGTGGTATATGGATCTTGCAGACTTAATGTTTTCTTTTTCACTGCGTCACTATTATTTTGGTGTAAAATGGTGTTATATATTAGCTGCAGCATGGTGATTCTGTGGTTAGTCCCCTCTAAGCTCAGCAAGGAGCCATCACAACTGCATAATACAACTCCTGCTGCATTCCCTGTAATTACCATTGGCTGTATTGGACTGCAAAATCATTATGCAGGCACTGTGTTTAAAACACTCTGGAAATGAGAAGGCCACAAAATGTGAGGACTTTTGTTTCTCAGAAGATTCAAGGCTAAGGCTGAGATCTGGTGATGAGGTGTGAGGGTTGGTTTTGTAGATGTTTAGGTTTAAAGGTGCTCTCAATGAGATTTTTTTTTCCACTTTCAACAGCTGGGACTGCAAGTGTGTGTGTGTGTGTGTGTGCGTGCGTGCGTGTGTGTGGCAGGCTCTGACAATGACAACAATGGCAAATGATGGAATTAGGATACCTTTGAGCTACAAAATAAAATACCTGTTCATTTGTTTTAGGATCTTTATCGCACCTTTTTCAGTTGAGATGTTTTTGTTCAGCACATCTATTTATTCATTGTCACTACAAAATCTGCTGCTCCAGTCTCCTT
>VOQJ01017607.1:20799-31532 GCA_015052665.1 Apistogramma diplotaenia | reverse complement strand
AACACCCAAAAAACCGTAAGAACCCCCCCCCCCCAAAAAAAACTTCTAGCCTTGAGAAAAGCATCAAAATACATCTAAATGCCCATGGTCATGCCTAGTCAACCCCTTTCAAAGCCCATCAAATAACCCAGCCCTCGCCTCCCTCCCATTTACCCACCCCTCTATCCCTCCCTCCCAAAGCCCATTCACAGTTTTCTCCTCTTAAAATAATAATAATCATTAGCATAATAATGACGTATCACATATGCAAATCAAACGGGTTATTGTTGTTTCTGATGATTTGTTTTTTCTTAAAAAGTGCTTGTTTCTGTTCACTGACACAAAGGAACAGCAAAGAGTGGAGTAGAAAAAGTGGTGACTTCTTCAAAAACAGAAATAAAATAAAATAATCACTTCTGCAACAGCACGATGAAAAGATCACCACCCGGTTTTCGCTCTGAAGAATTTAAAAAAAAAAAAAAAAAACCCCAGACAGCGATGCCGAGTTACTTCTACAACCAAACTGCTGCACAGAAGCAGAGGAGTCTACGTTTATACAGGCGTCATCAACCGACTGGCAAATCAGTGACGTTTAAACATCCTCTTCACTTCAGAGTTGTGTGAACACAATGCACTAGTCTCTGCTACAAATCATACTGTGATGTACATGTGGCTGTCAAAAATAAAATAGTAAAAAAAATGATGTGAATGCTTTCACATTTACACAACAGTACCATAATCTCGACAAAGCTACACGCAGTAGAAACCAAACATGATTACCTATTGTAATTTGTTGTTCTGACAAGTTAAATACCCCCCCACCCACAAAAAAAAAAAAAAAATCAAAGCTTTGAAGTATCAAGAATACCTGTAAAACTGTGCTAATTGCATCTCATAATACAAAGTCTTATTACACAATTTTGCCTATTTTCCTGAGTTAATACGTTTCTTGTAACAGACAATATATACTTTTTTGCCTTTTGAATTCTGGGCCTTTCCCTGACACAAATGTTATTATTACTGAAATCATCAACACTATTATTACTTTACAATTGTATGATGATTGATAAAACACAAGGGTACAGAAGAAGAAAAGAAAAGAAAAAACCATCAAGGTCATAGCTACCCTCTAAATGTTTTAAATTACATTTATATCTACGGTACGTTCATATTCTTAAAAAAAAAACACTACTCTTCAACAGAACTACATAACAAAAATGAGAATTTTTTTTTTTTATTAAAAATTGCATTTGAGGCCATGGAAGACCCTCCCTGGTCATTTTTGTATTAACATTTAATGGCAGTGTTTTAAAAACAGAAAAAAAAGAAGAGAAAAAAAACAACTTTGCTACAAGAACAAAATGAGGATGGTGATAGGGACTGTATAAACAGCAACAGAACAGTCCTCCTACTGGATACACCTCAGTTGACCCTTATCTGAAACTTTGGCTTGTCGGGGTTTTTGATCCTGTACTCACTGGCTCACTAACGTCAGCTAACAAACTGGTATACCCTGAGAATTCTGACACTGGAGTCCGTATTCGATGGTCGACCTCTGTCCCAGGATCACTGCCGTAGCTCAGAGGGGTCCGACGTCCTGACTTGAATTGGGAGCCAAAGGCTTGGGCGAAGTTCTCAATCTGGTATGTGGTTTCTTTAGGGGGGTTCAGTGGGGACAGGTCTGGGTAGCTGGAGCCATTTGTGGGAACCGAGCCACTTCCTCCAGCCTTGGGTTGCTGCCCCTTGGAGCTCTCCGCTGCGGCAGTAAGGTCCTGGGGAGGTAGGTTGAAGGTGCCCGGTGAGTGCTGCTTCTCCAACTGCTCAGTGAGCTCCTGAGATGGAGTCAGCTGCTGGTGGCTAGCAGATTCCAAGCTGAGGTGGTAGCCTGTCTGGGAGGGGGATCCAACGAGCATACCGTAGTGGGATTTGGAGGAGGACGAAGAGGAGGCTGATGAAGGAGCAGCGATGGGCAGTGGGGAGGAGACAGCAGGTGGGTAGCCACAATCCAGTGGGGATGGGGTATAAACATGTTTATCAGAGAACAGGGGCCCTGTGGGACTGGAGCTGCTGGAGAGGAGTGGGAAAGGCCCTGTTGCACCGAGGCTGGGGAAGGGTCCGCTATGGCTGGTGCGTTCTAGAGCCTGCAGGAGGAACTTTGAGTACTCGCTCATCACGGCTGTTTTGTCACCACCATTGGGCGAGTCATCCTCCAACTCTGGGGTAACAGGAGCTGCTGGCTGAAGGTCTACATGGTGTGGGTGGTCTGACAGGTCGAAAGTCACATCATGGTGGTGTGTTCCCTCTGGCTTATGGCTATAATGGTCTAGCAGGCTTTGCAGTACCTCATCTGGAATGCCTGACTTGTCGTGCTTCAGTTCCAGCGGCGAGGAGTCCAGCATGGCCAGCGTGGGCTCAGGCCCCAGGGAGCCCTGTATTACGCTACTGCCCTGGGATGCCATGTGCAGGGAGCCAGCTCCAAAGTCATTGTTAACTGCATGGAGGTAGCGCCGCTTTTTCACAAACTGCATTGCATCGTCATAGTTGCTGCTGGTGGTGGGCCCCTGCTTATTGCCCCCGGGTCCCTGGAGTAGACCCATGCTGTCTAGCCCAGAACCCTCCACATGATCCATGGAGCCGGGCTTCTGACCCAACAGTTTATGTCCATCAGAACCATCGTCCAGAGAGAGGAGGCCCTTATCAAGTCCCTTGCGGCCAGCCTTTTTAAAGACCAATTTAGGAGTACGTCCCTGCATGGCGTGGTCAGAGCCTGAGGGGTGCTCCATGCTGAAGTCTTGCAGGCCCAGGTCACGGGCCATCCCCGCGGAAGATGAGGCTGCTGCCACCGAGGCATTTTTCTTTCTCCTGCGTTCGCTGCCCTCACCATTTTTGGACTTTGCTCTCTTGCGTCCGGAGGTGGTAGAGTTTCCCTGAGTGAGTGAATAGCTGCCCTGGCCTAGCTCTGCTTCGCTGAGCTCCAGCATGCTTGGGTCTAGGCCCTTCTTTATGGCTTCTCCACAAGTCCGTTTGTGCTTCAGTAACCGGTCTGTTCTTGAGAAAAACTAAGAGAGAAATATGGGTTAAGAATCCACTGAAAGAAGTAGCAGCAAAACCCCATTCTGAATTTTTAACAGAAAACATACTGCAGAGGTAAACAGTTGTGATTATAGTCATTGAATCTGAACAACAGACTGACTATTCCCTGACCTTGTGTGCTGCAACTAATCCCATTAAGGACATGGTCTCGGAATAGCTTTGATATAAATGCCTGCATGCAAATTATGATAAGGCATACACAACTCAAAGGATGATTTCCAACATATTCAAAGCTCAAAGAAATGCGCATAAAACTAAACAGCGAGAGAAAGACCACAAAGTGCCTACCTGTTGGCAGGTATCGCAGCGATATGGCTTCTCGCCACTGTGTGTCCTTTTGTGCCTCTCCATGTGGTACTTCTGGATAAAGCGCATGTTACACTGGTCACAGCTGAAAGGTTTTTCTCCTGCAAAAGACAGCAGTGACAGCATCAGAGCCTGTGCTACTCCAAGAGGTTTACAAAATAAACAGTTACAGTAAAGCCATTTATTCCAGTATATTATGGATCAAAATGCAGGAACTCACCACTGTGAATCTTCTCGTGTCGCTGGAGCAGGTACTTCTGAATGAAGCTCATGTTACACTGACTGCACCGGAAAGGCCTCTCACCTGTGCAGTCAAGAGTACAACCATCCGCTCATCACATTAATTAAAGCCCAGCCTGTACCATAACTGTGGTCACAATAAAATCTATGATATTTGGTCTGGTGCAGAATTACAAGAAACTTGTGAGACTCGTGTAGCAGCCAGTACAAATTATAGTATGATTGAGAAGCTGCAATGCACAGTAGACACAGAGCAGCAAAGGCACCATTACAACACCATGTGGAAGAGGTGGATTTTCCTTTAAATGGTTTACAAGTTCTAGTTCAAAGAGCTAAGTGAGGAATTCCCAGCAAAGAGAGTGATGAAGTGTTCCAGATAAACATGACTAATCACTGAGTCAACCCTGGCTTCAGTGACTGTCTGGTTTCAAAAAAGGCCCCAAGCACTTGTGGTGTATAGCACAGTGGCATGTGTACTCATCATAAATCCCATTTTAAATTTCATTCCCCATATTGTTGCAACATTGCTTCTCCCCTACGTGCACATTCCAACTGAAATGGATCTGGATATATGATGAATACACACCTATCAGATGTGGTAGAAAGCAAATAGATGCCAGAAGGAGACACTGCCTCATATAGATCTCTATGTTTTATTACCAGTTTAACACATTCTCTCTTCTCATCACTTCATTTTTCTTCTCCCCAATGCTAAACAAAGTGAGGATTATACCTTAACTGTGAAATGCAATTATATGTATTATTCTTTGAATGTATGGGGAAAAACGAATAAAGCACTAAGAGGCACCGAAAGTCTCTCACCTGTGTGTATAAGCACGTGTCTACGCAAATGATAGGAGCTGCGGAAGGCAGCATTACAGTGCTCACAGATATGTGGTTTTGAGTTTGGGGATAGGCAGGCTCCATCTGCATCCAGCATCATGCCCTACAAGGAGAAAACCATGAGTACAAACAAAAATCTAATGATTTGAAATCAACAAGCACATCATTTTCTCGTGTTGTGAAAAGCGACTGACCTTTGCAGCATCACTGCGTTTCCTTCTAGCTTTGCCACCCTGTCCATCGCCATTGTTCTTACGCCCTCTTCTACCTGAAGACTCTTTTGGCTCTTTAACTTGTCTCCCAGACATCTAAGAGCAAACACAAGAAGCATACCACAGTTAACAGACGGCTCACATCACTGCTGTCAGAGTCAACCAAGGTTCTACAGTTCAAAAACAGAAACAGTAGAATATAATTATAACTCTCACAGTAAAAAGAAGAAATCAAGCTGAAATAAGAAAACTGGCAAATTAATATTGCACCAAAGTAAACAAAAATTTATCAGAAACAACAACTCTTTCTCACCGGTTCTCCAAGGGTGCGAACATTGCTGAGGCTGAGGTCATGGAGGAGCATGTTCTGGTGATTTTGGTGGTGGTTTCCGAAAGACATATCTGGCATGTCAGTACCACTCTTCCCCGCGCCCCCTCCACCACAGTTCACCCCCTGTGCTCCACCCACACTGTAGAGGGGCATGCGGTAATCCAGCTCACTTGGCCGCTCCTGCTTAATGCCCATGCTGTGAAGGAAGCCCCCTGTGTTTGCAGCAGCAGCGCCCTGGTGTTCTGGAGGTGAGTCACGTTCTTTCTTCAGGATCATCTCCTGGGGTAACTCGCCCATAACGGACGGGGATGCCAGCCGTGTAAAGCTGGTGACCGGAGGTAAATGGCTGAACATAAGCATACCTGGTGCAAAATTGGGATCCATGCCTCCGTTTCGCAAAAACTCATTGCCTATCTTGTCCTGAATAATACTCATGGTGGTAGGTTTCCTTTGTGCAGGGGAAAAGGAGGGAAATTAATCTAAAAAGGAATGCAGGAGGAGAATATCCTGAAAGACAGAACAGATAAAAAGGCAAGTCATTGATAAAAGGCATGATAAAAGTCACAACTCCAAGTGATCCACAATCACACACATCTGATCAACTAGAGCCAATTTCCTTATGAAAACAACTCAAGATGTTGCAGCCAAATAAATTCCTAAACACTGAATAATTACCTGACTATTGCAGCTTTACTATGAAGCGTTCACAAGGTGTCCTTTGTGCACTATAATAACCTCTAAATGTTCTCAAAGCTTCGCTTTTAGTACATAACTGGCTAGGACTGAATAACTGAAATACTGAATACAGTAACTAGAAACCTTAGGATATGCTTAGCACAAAATATATTTAGTATTTAGTTTCTAAAGAAAACAAATCATATTTAAAATCATCTCTTATTTAAAATAAAAACCTCACTTTGTAAATTATGAGCATAGTGAAATATCTAAACAATGTATTAATCGATCATAACTTGTGTCACAGTCAATACACTATCTGCATTACTATTTTATTATTAGAGCAAACATTTTGATTTAACATTTGATTAATAAATGCAGCTAATGTCTACGTAATCATTAGTTGAATGCATCAGAAAACACATGTTAAAGGCTTAACAAATGATCTACATCGCATATAAGCTTATTGATGTGACTTAAAAAAAATTGTTAAGCTCTGCCTCCCTACAAAATCCAGGTTTTGGCACTTAAACGTTTCTATTCAATACCAACTTGAAAAAAAAATCAAAGGTTTCATCTGAAATATTTAATCCTACTCGCTTATTGTTCTACATCTGACGCCACATGTGACTTGGACTGCAGCCAAAATAAAATCGGTGTAGTAGCTTGATACCTTTGACGTGCATCCCTATTGTATTGCACTTTGATGCACGCTGGACCACACCGCTTGCCATCTCTGACTAATAACCCAGCATGAGCGCAAAAGCTGGAGGCACTGGGCTGCGGTATTGGCAAATTAATCGGTCGAGTACACTTGCCTAAAACAAATGATATTTAGGTCAAATCGTGCCAGACATTTGGGAGTTATTTAACGCAGACACAGTCGGTGACTGTAAGCGCTACGTTGCTGGAGAACAAGCGCAGTGAGAATTTATTGTTTAGTCTACACCAGCTGACCATTTGGCTACGTGACACTGCTGTTCAACAGAAAGCGGATGAGCTTTTGTGATGCATAATAGTTAGCAGCTAGTTAGCATCGTTAGCTGCCTGACTAACCACAATGAAACAACGCATCTCTACGACCTCAATCAAAACAATCGACTAAAAAGACCCAGAAACGAGAAACTAGTCGTTCAAATAAAAAAACCACACCGATACTCGAAGTTACGAGGCTTCAAATAACCGCGTGTGCAGTCATCAATTCCTAATTAGATAAGAAATGCAACCATTTAGCATGTTACAGAGAGTTGCTATCAGGCTAGCTTACGGTAAAACAGCACCTATGATTTAATGGCATCAAGGTAAATATTTACTAAATTCACCCCTTCCATTATTTGGAGGGAGTTTAATTAAAAAGTAAAACAGCATATATTAGGTAGGAAAACGCGAGAAATAACTAATAATGCGGAGGTAAACAGCACGCTGGCTTTGAAGTGAGCTCAGCAAAACGAAACGCTCATTCTCCAATTCCCCAGCTTTTGATGACGCTCGTGAAATCAAATCTGTCTGGCTGCGAGCGACGCTGGCGCTCCGTTTATTGATAGCTAACTTTAGCTGCAATTACAACCACACAATGCTCACCGATACATTCAGATACCAAGGCGCTTCCCCTCCCTACATGCATGTGGACTTCCGACCTAACGAGCGAGCTAAAAAAAAACTGCGTGCTTTGCGGCAGCTGTGTTTATAACAATCAAGTTGCCACGAGCTAGCTCGTTAGCCGCTAGCTGCCCCGACTGAAAACCCGCATTACGGCCCGTGGAAGAGAAACAATGATGCTGGCTCTCCGTGCATCCCCCGTTTGCGCCGAGCTAGACAATCGTTCGCGTAAATCTCGATAAAATGCAAAATAAAAAAAGTCCCGATTATTTAGTTTCCCACTCACCTACACATGACCGCAGCTGGTTTCAAACGTGCCCGTAGTCTCTCTGTAATCGCCGCTTTCGGGTTTTTATTGCCAAAACATTGTTCTCCGGCGGTCGCTGTTCTCTTCCATCTTGTCCTGGCGCGGGGAATTATGGGTGTCGCGGACGGGTAGTGAGAGGAGACAGGCGAAGGCTGCTGAGGTTTCAGAGGTCTTGACTGTGCCTTACAGACCTGTGCTTTACCAAGCAGGACACATTATCATGAGGTTTTAGCTATAGACTTGCTATAGAGTTCTAACTGGGCTAATATTTCTGAGACTTTAAACTTTTAATATCTGTGGTTGTATCACTTTGTGGCATTTCCCAATATACACTCATCAGCCCCAACATTATAACTATCATAAGCACAAGCCTAATATTCTGAAGGTCCACTTCTGACCCATCTGGGCTGGGCTGCAGAACCTCTGAAAGCGTCTTATGGTGTCTGGGACTCATCTTTCGGATCCTGTGGGCTGTAAAATGGGGCCTTTGTTCCCACTGATGATCATCTTGACTCCAACCTGAGGATATGGTATTTGTCCTTGGGCTCTTGAGCAGCTCCTGATTAGTCTTTGGATTGTCCACACATGGCCAGCTGCTGCTATCCCTAGTGTTTTTGGAATGATGTTGCTTATTTCAGCAAGACAATGACAAACCAGGGCTTGGATCCAAAGGGGTGTAAGCGACATTTCACGGACTCTACAGAAGACCCCAAACAAAAAATTACCATAGTTTGCTTTTAATCGGTTTAATGACTTTAGTTGTAACAAAAAGTACAACCAAATAGGATTTGGACTTTTGAGCAACTGGAATCTTATATCAAGGAAGAATGAGAAAACGTTTCAGTTTTCAACTTTAGCTACAACATTTTCAGTGTTGTTGAAAGAACAGCTGATGCAACACACAATGCAAAAATTATTCTGTCCTAACCAGCATATGCATATCTATCTATCTGTCTGTCTATGCTTTTCGCATTCCTTCTTCCTGATGTTCCTGGCATTGCTACATCTATCTCCATAGCCTTCTTTTCCTGCTTGTCCATGACTACTATTTCTGGTTGGTTAGCCATTACCAGTTTGTCCATCTGGAAGTCCCACGGGATGTTAGCTCGGGGTCATTCTCAACCACCTTGAGGGGGCATTTCTCATTTCGACCTCAGGACTTCCAGGCCATGCTAAGCATAAATATTCCTGATCAACTTGGCTATGGTGTTTCATATATGCCCTGCCTGCCATCTTGCACCATGCTGTTATGCACTGGATTGTCTCAGGGGCATCTCTGCATAGCCTCTACCAGGGGTCTTGCCTCGTTTGGTAGACTCCAGCCTCTTTTGATCTTGTGCTTAGAACTTGTTCTTGTGCTGCCATGATTAGTACTGTCTTTTCTCCTCTTCCTTCCTTCTGCTTAGTGTATACTCTCAGGGTGCAAGACATTGGGTGAAACCCTTCATGCATGGTAAGGAGCTTTCTTGAATTGATAGCTTCTATTCCCTCCTTTGGCCAGCTTAGGACTCCAGCAGGGTATCTTACGACCAGCAGAGCATAGGTGTTGATTGCCTAGAACGTGTTCTTCGCATTCAGCTGACTCTTCAGGCCTTGCCTTAATCTCTGGAGGCACTTGACAGTTGCAGCTTATCTAGTGGCCTCTTTGTGGTTCCCATTTGCCTGTGGAATTCCAAGCTTGCCTTCTGGAGATGCAATCCCCTTATTCTTGTTCAATCCTGGCATACAGCTTGATGTCATCCTTGTACAGGAGGTGGCTGATGGTTTCTTCATTTCATATTCATATCTGTAGCCAGTCTTGTTAATGATCTGGCTGAGGGGATTCAGGCCTTTGCAGAATAGGTGAATCCTGCACTTGATGATGATGATTTACCCATTCACACAAGCACTTCATGTATATCTAAGCTAAGTGCTTTGTTATCCAACATTCACACTCCTGCGCCGGAGCAACTTTGGGTTCGGTATCTTGCCCAAGGATACTTTGGCACGTTCCTTTCTGGGCACTGCTCCTGTTGTGAGCCATGTGCCTTTTTATTTTAGCTGCTGCAATGTCTGATAGGAGTTTCCATGCTGTGCCGAGGGAGGATATTAGCTGGTAGTTAGATGGACCCTTCTGGGGATCCTAGGGGATCAAGACTGTTCGGCCTTCGATCAGCCATTCTGGGTGTTTCTTATCAATTAGAAGCTAGTTCATTTGTGTTGATAGAGTGTACAGTCAACTTCTTTAGCTAGTAAGTGTGAATCATGTCAGGGCCTGGCGATGTCCAGACTCTTTCTTGGATGTCTGCCACTGTGATGGTCACCGGATTCTGTTCAGGGAGGTTGATGTGGTCTGTGAGCACAGCCAGTGCTGGCTAACTATCCAAAACGTGCTTTCGCTAGATATGTTCCGCTGATTCAACCCGGCCTGATACCACACAAAGTTTCCCCGAAAAAACAGAAGATTGTTTCTGTAGTTTTTCACATTTTGCATTTGTGCAGTTGCTGTTCTCTTTTTGTTGTACTGTTATATAATAAATAAAGAAATGAATAACTAAACAAACAAATTAAACACATACACATTATAGTGTCTACGTTTATACTTACCGATCTAAGATTTCAGTCTGCCCAGCAAGCTGGACTAGAACCGGGCCTGTTGCTAGCCCCACCATTCAGTACTGACTGGCTCCGTCAAAATACTTTCTATGCTTTAATCCCTGATTAGCAACTAAAAATAGATCTGTAATAGAAACATATTTAGGAGGATACTTGTGAATACAAAGCATTATAACATTAAGCCCATGCAGCCCCCAGTTTTTAAACAAAAACATCGATAATCCAACAGCAGCAGTTGTTTTATGTGCAGTCTGTTTTTCTAGTGTCCAAAACAGCAGCGCATTTTCCTGTAAGTGGGAAACAGCTGGAGGAGCCCACCAGATCAGCAAGGGTTAATGTGTAATTGCTCCATCCACCGCGCTCTGTTTCACACAGCGAACAATCTGTGGTTAATCTGTGGAAGTTAAAACATGCAGATGAACTGTTAGAAGAAAAAAATGTATTTCTTATCTGATTACTCAATAGAGTACTGGAATAATAATAACAGAATGTTTGATTACGAAAATATTTTATAGTTATAGCCCTAATGTGGATAATGATATATCCCAACCCC
>VOQJ01017606.1:8328-19491 GCA_015052665.1 Apistogramma diplotaenia | reverse complement strand
AGAATAGAATAGAATAGAATAGAATAGAATAGAATAGAATAGAATAGAATAGAATAGCATAGCCTTTATTGTCATTATACAGCTGTACAATGAAATTGGAGGGCCACTCTCATTCGGTGCATAGGCTAAGATACAGAGTAAAATTAAAGGTTACAAGATATGTACATTTAAAATAGTGGTGGTAATATGGGTATATACATATGGATTGATATTCAGATATTGCACGTTACAGAAGTGATAGATATTGTCCGGTGTACACAGCAACATTGTGGTTCAAGACACACACACACAAACCAGACTGTGGGAAAGTTACTGTTGGCAAAGTTAATCACTCATTCTTGAGCTCAGCTTGAACTCTGTTGTATAAAACTGGGATGAAATTTCAGAAACCCATTTATTTAATAACAGTCAGAAGTGTCCCAGTCCGAAAAGTGGAAATATACTGTTCACACAGGAAGATGAAGGGTCGCGTTTCTCCTGCAGCCAACGTGATCCCAGCCCGAGTTTATTCAGACACCAATTCCTCTCGACACAGCAGCTCGGAGCGTCTTCTTTAGTGGACCCCGAACGCTTAACAAAAATATAAACAAGAATACAAAAAAGAAGAATAAAAACAATAATCTATTTTGTAACATACACTTTATGTGAGGTTTTGTTTATGGAAGCTGAGACAGTTTAATGAAGTCACTGGTGGACTTTGAGAAAGAAATCTATAACTGACCAAAACTGCAGAAAGAATCTGTAACCGAGTTCAGTGTTATTAACAGCACGCTCCCACCCACCATTCACCCCCCCGGAACCTGATACAGAAGACTCTCATTCACGGCCCAGTCTGTTCTCCTCAGTTTGTGCCTCGTCAGTGCAGTCAAGCGCTGTTCTCCAAATGGACGTGTTTGCAATTCCAGCTGACAGGCATAAAGGATGGTACCTTTCTCTGATGGCTCCCAACACAAAAGGACCAGAGTTTGCCTGGCTGGACCCGTCCAGACTGTACTGCAACTCCCAGGTATGCCGATTGGACAGAATGTGGCTGAAACTTTTTCGGCTCTTTCTGCCTGCTCACCTCACCCATAACTGCACAATTACACATGCAGTGTGTTTGTTATCATGTGCACTTTTTGCATTTTCTGCTTTTCCCCCCTCTTTGTATTCAATCCAGGCCCTTGCAGACTGCATCCAAGACCTTCTCCGTCCATTCCAACGTGACAGCATTGACTTGGTTGCTGGCATAGATGCAATGGGATTCATTCTTGGTAAGAAAACAAA
Organism: Apistogramma diplotaenia; assembly: GCA_015052665.1. Lineage (NCBI taxonomy): Eukaryota > Metazoa > Chordata > Actinopteri > Cichliformes > Cichlidae > Apistogramma > Apistogramma diplotaenia. The sequence continues at coordinate 18,225 of VOQJ01017606.1, read as the reverse complement.
GCACCTCATGCTTGATAAAATATGGGTTGAGTTCATACAAACTTAACTTAGGAGTAATTTTATTTTAAGAAGTCGTCTCTGTGTATTATTGCATAGGTCAGGAAACCTGACCCCTCAGGCAAAGATACTAAACTTAGATCAGCTCTGCCTCTCGCACGTTGCACGGCAATGTGAAGCTTCTTTTTTTCGTTCTCAGTGTGAATGAACGTTACTGATGTCGTCTTTCCAGGGGCTTCTGTTGCCACCGCTCTTGAAAAAGGTTTTCTGGCTATTCGCAAAGCAGGTCACCTGTGTGTCAACACCGAAAACCAAGGCTACACCGACTATACCGGCAGAGAAAAGACTATGGAAGTAAGACTGGATGTGCTAAGACCAGGTTAATCTTGATTTTTACCTTTAACCAACATTTAAGTTTACACAGTTCAGGGAGGAGAAATTACTGTCTTCTGTGCTTTGTAATGAATGTTGAAGACTTACGAAATGTTGCTTTTTTAAAATTTATCAATATTATTATCATTTTAGTATTCAGTCTTTTAGCTGACAGCGCCACCTGCTGTCAGCTGAAGCAAATTGCATCTGAAGAAATATTACACACCTTTTGCAGGAGTATGATTGATATCAGATATGAGGAGCAACATGAAGCTGACTTTTTTTGAAAATGCACAGCGGCATGAACATTTTGTATCAGACTTCTTTTTTATACTAATATTTGCTGCGATTTTGGGAGATGTGGAAAGAGATGATTTATGAATGACTTTTGTTTGTACAGTTATTAGATGGGAGACAAACGCAGAAGCTTGATGCGTCGGTAAAGCACTTAACATCTAGGGGCATGTAGAAAAATGCTGAGACTGCATTGCTGATTCAAAAAAAGTGTCTGAGATTTGCTGCCAAACGACAAAAAATTTAATACAAGCTCCTCTTTTTTCCTAAAAAGTTTCCAGCTGAGTTGAAGAGAGAACAAAGTTGGCATCAACGACAGAACAACATTAATAGGAAACTTTTAGGTTAAAATATAACTGTTTATTGTCAGAAGTACCATTGTCCTTTAAATACTTGCTCTTGTAAACAAATGTTAGAAGAAGAAAGACTTCAGATGTGAACAGTCGACGTGTGTGTCCTGCTGCAGGTTTGAGGGTGCTGCTGGTGGACCAGTGGATAGAAACTGGGGGCACAATGAAAGCTGCCATTCAGCTGGTAGAGAAACTGGGAGCCACAGTTGTAGGTATGCCAGTCAATAAGTTAACAGTTACAGTACTGTGCAGAAAGCCTTGAACCACCCTCCGTTGTAATTTCTTAGGAAAACAGAAAACAGGAGCAGCGATTTACTGAAACATGGAAATCTGGTATGCAAAAACAGTTTTTACAGTTCTAATCATTTCCTACACTGTTTCAGTAATGTTGAGATCCAGGCTCTGAGGCTTTCCTGCAACGGCAGTGTGTTTGGGATTATTATCCTGCAGAGAAATGAAACCGTTCCCAGACTCCTTCCAGGTCTTATTAAATGACAGGTCCTTTTCTGAGTTCATAATTCATTCAATTTTGAAAAGATCTCTAACAGCACTGGCGGACATGCAGCCCCAAACCGTGACAGAGCCTCCACTGTTTGGATTCATCACAGATGGATCAGCTGAAGGGACATCTTCTATGTTTCTTAATAGCTCGACTTTCAGATGCGGTTCATCTGCTGTAGATAGTTTTTTTTAAACTTGTCACTTATTTTGTCCTTTACTTGTTGCATGAAAATGAGTGAAAGAATAATTTGAAAGCCCTTCAGAAACCCTGGAGAACTATTCTCAAAGAAAATCTGGCTGCTTGGAAGCAAAATATAAAGAAATGAGAGGTGGCTCAAGACTTTCACACAGTACCGTATTATACAATAACTGAATGAATCCCAACACTTGATTGTAAACATCTCACTCTGCAGGAGTCGCTGCCGTGGCCATCGAGAACACTGAAGGAGGGAAGTGGATTAAGGAAAACTACAAATTCTCTCACTGCATCCCCGAAGAGCTGCAGAGACAAATCGATGGAAAAAACCTCGACTCCTTCAAAAGCTTCAACAACTGATCGAGCTGACACGATTCCTCACAGGTTCGGCGAAGAAGAAAAAGCACAGTGACATTTTATAATGCGTGCATAGATTTTTTTTTTAAAGAAATAGTTAAATCACTGTATAGTTAGCTTTTCTTTTTAGCTTCACTTCAGTTTTCATTGTCAAAAATTTATATTCAGTGTTTTTAATATCTTAATTTACTGTGGGAAAGAGGACGAATGCACACACACAGACACACACCACTTTAGTTTTGATCCAGATCGTCACATTCTGTGATAAATTTCATTGTAAACAGAAGAAAAGTACATTGCAAATATGCTTCTTAGTCTTCGGGCTGGATAGACATGTGATAGATGTAGGTAGAAGATGATGATGATAATGATGAAGACATAAAACTGAGGAAAAACATTTTCTCTGAGCCTCGAACAAATAAAGTTGGTCACTTGAATGCGAGAGGCAGAGCAAAGTAAAACAGTAAAGTAATACAAGCAGATTATTACTGTGAAGAAAAATATTGATTCTAAACTAAACTCCAGCAGCAACATTTAAGACTGAATTCAAGCTCTAAGCGAAATAAGACGCTGGCTTTTTACTGGCAGGATGGGAACATTTAGTGTGGAATTCCCGTGTCACCTTACAAGAATCTGCACACATCCCACGGAGGAAAGCTTCCCAGGCCAGGAAAAACTGAAGTTAAACATGTCAGGAAGGGAAACATCAGCGTCCCTCCTCCCTCCCCGACCACAGAAATCCTTCCCACTGAGCTGGACAGCAGCCACGGCCATTTTCCGCTTTGAAAACTCCTCATTTTCAGTGCGCATCTTTGACTTTAACCTCCCGCTTCCACCCTCACTGACAGCAGTTGGACTGTTTCTTCTTTGACGGATTGTTTGAATTGCTGTTAATCCCTGAAAGAAAAGCTCTGTTTCAAAGCACGCAACAACTACTTCCGCGATGTCGGGACTGTTTGGATACTCACTGACAACATCTCCGATTTGCCTCGACCCACTTTTCTCCAGCTCGGCAAGAACGTTGGTCTCGAACGCTAACGAGGCAACTCGAAAGAAAAATTCTCTCACGTTTTCCCCTGCAGTGTGAAGGACACACACAGTGCATCTGTCAGGGCCTGTATGAAAACTGCTGCAGTAGGATTTCAGACAAAGTGCACAGGCTAATCAATGTCAGCATCCAACAGTTTACTGAGTGCTGCCTGCTGCCTCAGTTTGAACAGTGACATTTTTTCTTTTTCATTTTGCTTCTGTACAAAGTGAATTTTAAATCAAACAATCAAAATTTCAGACTGAAACTACTGTACAAGCATCTCCACATGCTCTGCCTTTACTGCAGCTGCCGTCAGTTGCTGCATGTTTGTGGGTCTCCCCATCAATGTCAGCAGAGCCACCATGTTTGACAGATGATGATGTGGTGTTCCTCAGATCATGAGCTGTGTAATCTGGCCTTCCTGTTCACGAGTGTAACCAGTGGTTTGCACCGTGAAGACATCTCTTGACTGTTCCTGACTTGCCTGGATGTTGCGAAGTTGTTTTTAACCAGGGAGAAAATCTACTTTAGTTACCTTTTGCTGTCCTTCGGGCCTTTTGGTGTTGCTGAGTTGGCCAATGCGCTCGATTTGGCCACTCCTGAATATATTTGGTAATAAACAGCCTACAAACAGACTTTCTAACCTCTCTAGATTTTCTCAAGTGTGTTATTTTAGCTGCTATTCAAGCAAATTTGGACCAAAATCAAACATTTTCTAGATGATCTACTAAATCCATGTAAATCGTGACTTTACTGCATTAGAGTCAATTAAACATGCAGAGAGCCACGTTTGTGACTCCGGAAGTGAATACTTTTTCATTTATTCCCAAACAATTTTTATGTGAACAATCAAGATCCAAACACTCACCTGTCAGCGATGACACGGCCCAGTACTCCGCTTGGATCTCATTTGCTAGTTTGAGGGCATCTTGTTCAATCTGGGAATACTGAGCAGGTGACTGTGGGATGGACCGGAAAACACAACATATTACTAAAACAAATACAAAACAAAACAAAGCAGCAGTTACTGTTTTGCTTAATGAATAAAGAGGTAGAAACATAAAAATGCTAATTAGTGTCGTAAACACCACGCTGAGGCTGTCGACCCCGAATAAGCAGCTATTCTCAAATTACACAGAGAGAACAACTCACACTCAGATGTTTGTGGATTTTTGTTTCAGAATTAACTTAAATCAACTGAGCTGTCTTATTGTTTTTCTTCTTGGTAGAATAAGTACTTGAATATTTTAGTTTGCCAATTTTAGTTTGAACGAGCTCTATAGAAATAATAATTTTTTTATTTTAACTATATCACAGTTATTTTAATGCTCCAATAATATTTGTTTTATATCCAGTCATGTTACAAACTAACCTCACTTGTGAGATGTTTAATTTTTTTGTATTAAATAATTTTTCCAGTCTTTCATTGCCTCTGTCACAGTTTTTTATAAATATGCTGAAGGTAAAATGAGCTTCTGTTTTTTCCAGAATAATCAATTTTCTCAATTTTAACCCTTGATTTACCAGGAATAAGATTTAGATGATTTGTATTTCATTGCATTTTACACAGGGTCTAGTAAAGGAGGAGAAACATTCCTGAGGTTTGAGCTTGGATACGCTTTGCACCGCTGGCATCCATCAAAACAATTCACAACAACAGAAATGTGCACAAGCACGTTGACTTTAACCAGTTAAAGACGTACGCTGAGGTCCTTCTTCGTGCCGACGAGGAACAGCTGAACACTGGTGGGGTCGTTCTCTTTCAAAGCATCTTCGAGCCACTGCCTTCAGATGGGAAAAGACGCAGTTAAATCCACCAGCTGCGATCACTGCACGCAGATATTATTCCTATGATGAATGAGTTTACCTTGCATGGCCCAGGGAGGCGATATCGTTGACATCAAACACGATAATCACAACTGGAAGGAAAGGAAACATTGCTTTACTGTGTTAGCAGCTGGATGCAGCTGGGAAAGTCAATGACATTTTGTTCTTGTAAACAGTGTCATAGATGGAAAAACTGATGGAAACGTACCCTGGGCTCCTCTGTAGTATGTAGAAGCAATGCACTTGAACCTCTCCTGGCCTGCAGTGTCCCACCTTTGACACAGAGAGAGACAGACTGGTGAGCATAACCGGGATGTCTTTGTTTTCTGTGTTACAGTATCCACATCAGACTTACAGCTGCAGGCTGAAAGGAACACCCAGCACCTCGAAGCGCTCCATCTCAAAGTCAACACCGATCGTTGCCTTGTAGTTCTTGTCAAAGGTATCCTTGCAAAACCTAAAACAATCAAAAGAACTGTAACTGATCCACAGCAAAGACCTGCACGGAGGAGTGATTAGGCGCAGCCCGAGTTAAGTATGAAAATGTGTTTTTTTTAAAATAATATTTAAACTGCTGCAGATTTTCATTGTTTACTAATTTAGCTGAACTTTAGAGCAGCTGTAACACACATTAAGTATTGTGCTTCTCTGATGGAGTTATTCATTCACTTTGCAGTCACATGTGAAGAAACTGAGTCTCAGTTTACCGATTAATCAGGCAGGTTTTCCCCACAGCCAGATCGCCCACCACGATGACCTTGGATATTTTAAATCTGCTGAGAGAAAAAAAACAAAACAGAAGCCACCGCAAGTAAATAAGAGCCGTACACAGCAGATCACATACGGTAACTTCAGGTGCGTGCGCTCACCCCACTGTGCCCGTCCGCTGCTCCTGGCAGGCCGTCTTTACTTTATTGTTGAAATCATTTTTAGTGTGGATGGCCGCCTCTTTTCGGAAACACTGAGGAGAGGAAGGCAGGTTCGTGAAGGTGTTTAAGAAAGAAAACAATCCAGCAGCGGCGACTGGGTTTACCTGAGGCAGCTGAGCGATAACTCGGTCCCGTCGAACCGGGGGAAGGACGCTCATGGCTGACACTCGCACGGACATGAGGGCTCAGGGGACACTGGACTGAGAGACAGAGGGTGTGCTGTAAACTGTCTGCTGTTTAACCCCACAGACAAAAGTAAAATCCACTGAGACACAAACAAGTTTGGTTTACCAAGAAGCAGCGAATTCTCTTGGTATTATACTGCACATTACAGATCCATAGAAATGTCATCTCTTGGAATTTAGAGTGTTAACTGGCCACAACACAACTTTTATTATATCAGCTAATCTGTCAGATGCAGTGCTGTGCAAAAGTCTCGAGCCGCCACTTACTTCTTTATATTTTGTTAGGAAACGTGTGAAAACATACATGGAAATCAAATAAAAGAGAAAAAAAAAACAGTTTTTACAATTCCTGGCTTGAAAGTGAATATTTTGTATCAACACAGCCTGAACATCTTAGGCCACTTTCTTCTAATTTAAGCATCCTTCAGGAATAGTTCTCCAAGCTTCTAGAAGGACATTCAAAGCTCTTTGGATGTTGGATGTCACTGCTTCAGTATTGTTGAGGTCCAGACTCTGAGGACCATGACACCTGAAGGGCCAGAATCATCTCTCAGGTCTTGTGTCAAGTCTTTGCTGGATTTCTTTCCCCCCTACTTCTTAAGGGCAAGACTTTCAGAGACTGTTCATCTGCTGTAGATACTTTTTTGTAGGCCTTTTGTCCTCCACTTGTCGTGTTTCCTCAAAATTTTTAATCACACACTGCACAGCATGCAAAAACACGCCACGTTTTTCACTAATAGCGCTCTGCGAGTCATCCTGGTACAAAAACACTGTTTTATGTCTGTCAAACCGTGTTAACGTTGATAGATTCAGCTAAACAAATGGGAACAAATAGCAGCCAGTGTCCAATGAGAGACCTCCAGAAACCTACAGTACTGTATTACACGGTAAGTGAACGAATCCCAACACTTGATTGTAAACATCTCACTCTGTAGGTGTTGCTAAATTAAGACTTCTGGTTATTGGTATAATTAATGCCAAAATGATCGTCTAGTGGCCACTTTCCAAACATTGATCCCTCAGTGCTTGAATAAAAGAACAATAACTGCTAAACTAACCAAAGCTCTCCCAATGTGGGATAAAGTTTGTTTGTTTCTTGTCGTTTCCCAGGCCACCAGGACATACACAGCAACCCCCAAACAGCCCGACTCCTCAACGAGCTGTTTCCCTGGAAATAAACGCGTCCCGGCAGAGAACAAACGATTATGTACTGAGAGGCAGTTTGGAAAAGCAGACGACTGTAATCAGCCCTGATCCCCTGACTGCGCGGATCACATTTAATCCTATTGTTCATCAAAGCTTCTGGAAAAGAGGAAGAACTCTATTATATATAGATATAGTTTCTCTAACTCGCAGCTAAAACTTGACGACTTCGAGGCAGCATTGGCATCAAACTGAAGGAGGAGCGCTCCAGTTACCAGTTAGGAGAAACCGCAGCGAGTTACAGAGTTACTTCTAAAAAGCGGAGATGTTCCGGGATACCTCGGAGACTCCGGATAGTCCGCTCGCTCCTCTTTCCTCCTCTCTTCTGCCTTTATTCGTCGTCCAGCAGAGACGCCTTCTGCTGTTCAGGTTCGGTTCAGGTCCATTGTTAACTCTGGAAGTGCGTGAAGATGAAACGGAGCAGCGGAAGTTGAGGGGAGCAGCAGCCTGGCACCGCTGCAGCTGCTGACTCAGTTCCCTGGATTTAGTCTTTCCTCCCACGTTTTCCCTGCTCGGTCCCCTGCTGGAGGAAAAGAGGAATTTATGTTTTATTTATGTGCGTGTGTGTAATAGGGCTTAATGTTGGGGAAAATCCCTCTGAACGCATAAGGAACAACCAAGTTCTCTTTCCATTTCATAATGCAACCCAGTTTCATCTAATTCCACATAACCCGAGTATTACTTTTATTTATTAGTGCTTTTTTTTTTATCACAGAGGAAAAACTATGAATTCCTGTCCTTCAATAATGACTCTTCGACGCTAGAGGGCGCCATGACCCTCTTTTGAATATCTGCCTGGTTATAAGCGCAATAAACAGTAGTCATAGTGTCTAATAGACATAAATGCTGTAGATAGTATATTATGTATTTTATTAAGCATATTATTATGTAGGTAGTGCGGTCCTACATGCATCCACTTCTTGGTAGATGATCAAACCTTCAGTTAGTGCACATTAATGTCAAAATGGTTTGTTTTAATAAGCCGGGCATCATTTACAGTGACCTCATAAAAGTGCTTTCTTTGTAGTCATAAAATCATAACGGCCACGGCCTGCTTATGCCTTCAACACATACCTTTTTTTCCGCAGGTGCATGCGTAAATAAAGGCAGGCAATTTCAAATGCAGCTTTTAAAACAGCTCAACAAATATCCTCAAACACGCAAACGGTTCCCGCACAGTGTCTGTGCTAAAGGAAGATGATAGAAGATCATTTTCACAGTGAGCTGCTCAGCATGTGAAGCGGAAATTGAAATCTTACATGAAATACATTTTCGAGCTTTTAAATCAGAAACACATCGTGTATAGATCCAATATGTGAACTGTGTTTTTGTGAAACGTCTTGCAAAACATTTTGTGTTCAAAGCTTGCATGAAAATACAGGATTAGCGGAAGAAAATGGATGGATGGATGGATGGATGCCACCTTTATCGCACAGGTTGGAAATCAGCTCGTGTAACATCTGCTTACATCTTGCTGAATTCATTAGGCTAAATCCACAGCACAGATCAGCTGATCACACCCTGGAGCTCGCCAGACAATTACGTGTCTTATTTCTGAGTCATTACTTTCCCACACTGCGCCGCTACGCGCTTGGACAGGTCACTTACGCACTTGGTTTAGAACCACCAGCTAACCGCATTTTGGGAGGAAACCCACAACGTGAAAGCTCCACCTAGAAAAGCCCACACCGCCCAAGAGGCTCAAATCACCGCTACAATACACGATCAGTGTGTTTGCTAAATGTGTAACACGTCGGAGCCTCACCCGCTCCCTCCCGTCACCAAGCGCACCCCCGATTCCTCTCCTCCCGTCTTAGCCCCTCCCACCGGAGATGCAAGCAGAGGAGGAGACTCATCGGCCAATGGTCAGATTTCCTTTGGATGGTTCCTAAAAGTGGGAGAAGTGACCCGGAAGTATCTGCGCGTCTGCTGGCATTTAACCTCCAAATATTAAGATATAGTCAGTGTTTCCTTTGTCGCTTCCTTTAACAGAGGATAAGCTGGATCATCCCTTGTGAAAGGAAAGGAGATAGCCCAGTGACGTCCCATAATTCATAGCAGTTCATCCACAGGTGAACCCTGAGTGCTGATGTGAGAAATTCTGCTCCTTATCAAGTTGTTGCAGGAAGAACGCAGGTTTATGTATTAAAAAGTTCTACTAATGAAGCTTTTGATCCATAGTTCAATTAAAAACGTGAATTCAAGACTCCTCATATATCAGTTTGAGGTTTTTTGTTTTTTTTTAATGTCCGCTGCTGTATTGCAGCTTTTTGGATTATCGTGATTGAAAGCAGTTACAGTGGACCATCCCTCCAGTGGGAAGAAGCAATGTGAGCAGAAAGGATGAGAAACTATAGTGTGACAATTATTAAATGTCACTTCAAAGGTTATTTATTAATATTATTACGGGTTGTTCTCCTTTCTGTGACCAGGGGCTGGGAGGATCCCAGCTGCAGCCCCACCATGGAGGACCGGAGTCACGCCATCTGCGCTTGAAAATAATTTGCGCATCTACAAGAGTACATGCGGTTCAGGCCATGGTGCCTTTAGGTGCACCTCGTAAATTTAGCTATTCATACTTTAACAGACGTATATGATATAATTCAGTGCCCGTTTCTGGATAATTTTTATATGCTATACAAACTAAAGGGATAAT
>VOQJ01017605.1:0-12411 GCA_015052665.1 Apistogramma diplotaenia | reverse complement strand
TACATACACATATATATATACACATATATATATATATACACATATATATATATATATATATATATATATATATATATATACACATATATATATATATATACACATATATATATATATACACATATATATATATACACATATATATATATATACATATATATATATATACACACATACACATATATATATACATATACATATATATAATGTATATGTATGTACTTTTTTCCCCTTTTATTTAATGGAAAAGGGAAGATTGTATAAATAAGATGAAAAGATGTGGATTATAAATTGGAACAAGACAGATTTGTGTATGTTTGTAAAAGATTATTATCGTAAAATACAGAAAAACTTTTAAAAAAAAAAGGGAGTTTTTACTTCCCACTGTCACCAAGTTGCTTGTATCAAATAGTATTCGACCTATTCTACCGGGTATGAAAGTGGAATATTCCATGGTGGTAGAATACCAAAAATTATTTTTAATCTTGGACAATGTGGAGTAGTGTCTGTGTTTCTGTCATTATTAGGCATCAGAATAGTATTATATGGTCCATAATATTTGTGAAACTGATTTTTTTTGATTATTTGAAATGTTGATACTCCAGTTGATACTAAAGTTTTGTTTTACCTCTGCATGATTTTACATTTTTTAAGTTTCCGCCTTTTTTTTAGTAACACTTAATAAAGAACTTCCTGGAAAAGAGCAATTAAAACATTTTGATGGTTTTTGTAAATTGTTTTCGTTTATTTTAGCCCCCTCAACATATATAACTTAAACTCAAAGGTTGGGCTCACAATAATTACAAAAAGTTTGTTTCCCCCCTCGCTCTTTTCTTGCAGTAACCAGTCATGCATGACGTTTCAATTTATTTGAAACATACATGAATAACTCTCAGTAATTGTTGTGTTTGCCCTCTGTCACCCAGTACTCACCAGATCTTTTTATTTTTAATAATTGCCTGCAACCCACAGCAGCTGTTATTTTGGCCTAATTTATAATTTACACTTGGCCAGGTCAGGAAGCAAAGATCGAACTCATCCACAGTAGGAAGTATTCATAATGAACTCAAATCTAGCAGTGTTAACAGATTAGTGAGGCAAGATGAAAACATATTAATGTGTCATTCTCTTTAAGGCATTTATGTTATCTTTAAATCGCTGAGTGTGACTGCTTAAAAATAATCTGTGGGAGGTTTGGACTGCAGGAAAGTTCTTAGCTCTCCAACCCTAGCTAAAATTTTGCGGTTATAAACAGAGGTTAAATTGGTGTGGAACAGCATTCAGGCGCCTTAGCGAGCAATTAGTGAGCAATTGAATCTGATAGACAGTGTGGAATGAGTTAATTTTTCATGTGCTTCTAGCTGACGGCATGGAAATACACTCAGAAAAATTAAAGGAACACTTTGAAAACATATCAAATCTCAATGGGGGAAAAATCATGCTGGATATCTGTACTGAAATGGACTGGGTAATGTGTTAGGAATGAAAGGAGGCCACATGGTTTGATGGAAATGAAAATGATCCACTTACAGAGGGCTGAATTAAAAAACACCCTGAAAATCTAAGAAAAAAACATGCCCCCCATGTGCTTGTAAGAGATAATGAGATGATGGATGGTGTCGTGGGGGATCTTGTCCCTGATCTGGAACAGGGCATCACTGAGATACAGTACAGCAGTCTGAGGTGCAACCTGGTGGCGGTGGATGCACTGAAACATATCCACCCAGGCGTCCGTCCATTCTGGTTTATAGGCTTCAAAACTGCAAAGAGTTGAGGCATGAAATTTGGTATATGTGGTCTTTACTCTTCAATTCCTACTTGTGACTTGGTTAAGAGGCAGTCTATGCTCCAGCCTGTGATGCCAACCTCTGACTGCCTGTGTGTTATCTAACATGTACTCATTGCCATCAGTAGTATGGACTACTACTACAATTAAAGCCATACCTACTGCTCAGCAATATTACTCAAATATAAATATCATTGTTGCCTTACAATTATATTAGCAGATTATGTAGTATAAATGCATTATGTGCTACTATTCCTATACACATAAGTGTATATAGTGCATCATGTTCTGGGTTTTGTTTTTTTTATTATGAAATGGGGTTGTAATATTATCCAGACTGCTTTATTTTATATTTTCATTAAACGGGGGAAGATATCCCCATCAGTGATGGGCCTTTTTTTCTTCTGCTCTTCTCTCTATGCTTCAATGTCTTTCAAATATTCTCAGGCTGGGCTTGTTTATGGTCTTCACCTAAGAGCAGAATTTCGTAGTGTGGGTCAGCCCTCCCACACCTGTGGGCAGTTGTATCAAGTATAAGGACAGGTGGCGCCACAGTTTTCTACCAAACTGTTCTTGTTGCTATAGTGATACTCAGGTTCCCACAGGTTGCATCCTGTTTGAAGTTCTGTTTTTCTTGCCTCTTTCTCCCTGTTCTCCTCATAGCCGCTCACCTATGAGCCTCGATTAGAATCTTCTTGTTCAAGAACTTACACACAATCTGGGGACAGACTTATTTCTCCCCCACTCCACCACCTGGACGTCTGGACATCAGCGACTTCCACTCAGCCTGCTCCACCTGCTGCCTCCAAATACCCACCTGCCAGCCTAGTTATCATTCTCGAGTAAGACTTGATCAGTTTCAGTTTTCACATCAACCAGTTACATCCAGTTACTTGACAACAAATGAATTCTTATTTTCTCTGCTCCTGACAGAGCTCCTGTGATGCCTCTTGCAGCAAAGTAGTTCAGACTTTTCAGCCAGAGACCCCTGTTTCTTTGTAATAAAATTTACTTTGTTAAAATCTCTGTATGCAGAGTCTGCTTCATGGGTCCAGCCAGCCAAGCAACACGAGAGTTCAAGTGTGTGAGAGAGGAAAAGCACTGAATGTGTGTGTGTGTGCTGCAGGCACTTTGGATAGTTAGACTGGAAAAAATCTCCTACATCAATAAAGTCTAGTCTTTTTGAAGCCAGGAAGAAAAGATGTCTAAAATGCTGATTGTGTAAAATAACAGACTTCTCAATATTACTGCTCTTCTATTCAGACACTGGAGAATCTCATGGATTATAAGAGTATTTCATTACATTTTTTATGAATGTTTTGAAATGTTTAAAAGACGGGTACTTAACAGTTTGAGAGCAAGTCAAAATAAATATACAAGTAGCATTCAAATTTGATAGATAGATAGATACTTTATTGTTACAGCAGCAAGAAAATAGTACAATCTACAATAAATAACAAGTGAGAGTAAAAATGCCACAGGCACAGAGTGCAACTATACATATACAACAGTGATAAAAACCAAAACAAAAATATAAATGTAGGTAAAGAAGAGGAATATTAGGATTGACATCGTGCATTAATAATTTGCATTAATAAACAATATGTACATGAGGAATCTGAAAGACACATCCAAGAAGCTATAATAAAGGGGTGTTAGGATTGGTGCTGTGTGAGGCAGGACAACAGGGGGTCCCGTACTAAACCTGCTCTCTGGACTGGTTGTGTGTCCAGAGAGCAGTCCATGTTTGTGGCCTGATCGTTCTGTCACAGGCCAAACCAGCTCTGGACTCAAATGCAGACACCAAGACACCAAGTTCAGATTTATTTTGCTCACAGATATTTTTTCCACAGTCAAAGACTGAATTGCAGCTTGTGAATTGGTTTGAGTGTCTTCCTTCTGGATGACAAGAGGAGACAGGCAGGTGAATAAACAAAGTCTGTTTGAAAACTACTTTCCTTCATAAGTTTATTATGGGAAATTATGTTTCAGTCCATCCGGCACCGCCAGGTTGCACCTCAGACCATCCAGGAGCTCAGTGATGTCCTGGTCCAGATACCATCCATTGTTGCATTAGGAGCATGCTCTCACAGGCATGTGAGGTCCAAGTGCTTGTAAATTGGACTTGGATGATCATTTATATGTGCATCAAATAATTTCATTCCTAACATATTACTCAGTCCATATCAGTATAGATATCCAACATTATTTTTCTTTTGCCCTTGAGATCTGATTTGTTTTCAGTGTTCCTTTAAATTTTTGAAGGAGTGTATATGAATGGTTACTTTATAACTTTTCTCCTCAATAAGTATTCTATTTAAATGTTGTCTGGAATGCACTTTACAATGACACTGGTGAATGCCACAAGCCTTGGTCGAGAAATAAAGTTGCTTTATAAACCACAGTGCAAAAGTCTTGAGGCACAACTTGTTTTTAGATTCTGACAGAAAAATGGGAAAGCGGTGCAGCGAGTTATTGAAATGTGCAAACATATACAGAAATACTGCCTATAAGGATAAAGAGTTTTATAATTCTCTTTGGAAGCTTTCTTCTAATTGCTTTAAGTAGTCTTCAGGAATAGTTCTCCAGGCTTCTTGAAGGACATTCAAAGCCCTTCTTTGGCTGCTTTTCGCTCCATTCTCCATCAAGATGACCCCACACTGCTTCAATCATGTTGAGTTCCAGGCTCTGGGGAGGTGAATCTATGACTGATCATCTATGACTGATCTCGGAACCCGGGAGTTCCTTCCACGATTGCCCCGGTTAACATTAGATTGCTAGGGTTGGATTCCTCCACCTCATAAGCTGGACTTCCTCTGTGTGAATGAAACCTAAGTGTCAGGGAGTTGAGCTCTTCGTCAGATCTTTTATTGCCTGGCAGTTCATCATTTTACTCACTGAGCAATGCTGGTCAAAGTGGAGAAGTGAACACAGTTCATAAAAAATACCTTTCACTTTCATCAACTGTAGTCTGCCTCCTTCTCGGACACTGAGCTGAAGTCATCCTGTTATGTACACAGTGGTAAACTATTCACGTAAATATTTTGGGTGAAATAATGACATATTATGAAAGTATTTTAATTCTAAGTGATATAAATATTCATGTATGTTGTCCTAAACCACTAGCAAGGGATTTTTTAAACCTACTTGATGCTTTTAACCTTATGTAGCCTATCACATGTCCCACAAAAGAACATGGATACACCCTCAATCTGTTTTTTTCACATGGCTCGCATTTTTACGTTTAAAATTTTTGTCTTTTCCGATCATAGGCCTGTTTCCTTATTTTTCCTGTTATGTCACCACACAGTCCTCCTTGTGTTTCTTTAATACTTAAACCATCAACTGTTGCTCAGTTTTCTGTGTCCTTTAATAATGCCTTTGAGGTCGATTCAGAGCTCTCAGCTTCTGTTGACACTGAGGAGCTGACCGCTGAATTTCTCTCTAGTTGTCAAAACATTCTGGACACTGTTGCTCCCTCGACGGTCAGACGGTCTAAATCTAAGCCTGAGCCCTGACTGAATGATATCACTCGTGCTGCTCGAAGCGAGTGCAGAAAAGCAGAATGTAAACGGAAAAAAACGAGCTATAAGTGTCTCATCACATCTCAAAACATACCAGAAAGCTGTTAAGAACCAGAAATCTGTGTGTTTTGCAAGTGTAACTGAAAACAACTGTCATGAGCCCCATTTCTTATTTAGTATTTAAAACTCTGTTCTTCACCCTCCCCAATCCAACTGTACAGAGGCTTCTGCTGAAACTAATTAAGCTTTTTTAAAATATCTTTGTTGACAAGATATTAACTATTAGAAGACATATCCTAGCTCTTTATGATGCTTCTAATACTTATGCTATTTTTAGCCATTTTGAACCTGTGTCTCTATCTCATCTGGGGAAAATTGTTACTCAAATCAAGTCTGGCTCTACTCCCTACTTTTTTTAAATTGTATTTTTGAAATTGTTAGGCTGTATATTCAAGAGCTTATGAACAGCAGCCTGACTTTAGGCAATGTACTTGTAACTTTTAAAATCTATTATTTATAAAAACAACCCTCCCCCCAAAAAACCCCAAACAAACAAAAAAACTAACAAAAAAAACCCCCAAAACAAACAAAAAAAGACCCAGCAAAAAAAAATAAAAAATCCACAATGTCGTATTTCATTTGTATGCAGATGACTGTCACATTTACTTGCCACTGAAAGGCAATGACCCTGACCCCCTCAGTCCTTTGTTAGAAAGTCCTTAAGAATGTCTTAAGAACATTAGAGTAAGGCTGGCCCATAATCTTTTTATTTTAGTTTAATAAAAATTAAACAGATTTGTATTTGGATCTAGTGACTCAAGTGTCCCATTTCCTGACTTGGAGGCCCCCAAATTATGGAATGAATTGCCCTTCCATATTCGGCTGGCCCCAACACTTGCGTTTTTGAATGATGCTTTCTCCATGCCATCTCAAGATTAACATCAGAGTCAAAATCTCATCAGTTTTGGCCAGCAATTATTATACATTTTATTGTCTGTTTTATTTTTAATCTCCTTTTTAAAAAATTGTTATTTATGTTTAATATGTTTTGGTATTGGTGGCACAGTGGCGTGGTGGTTAGCACTGCTGCCTCACAGAGAATGACTGGAGGGCCTGGGTTCGATTCCACCTTGGCCCAGGCCTCCCTCTGTGTGGAGTTTGCATGTTCTCCCCGTGTCTGCAAGGGTTTCCTCCCACAGTCTAAAGACATGCACTGGGGTTAGGTTAACTGGTCACTCTAAATTGCCCATAGGTATGAATGTGAGTGTGAATGGTTGTCTATGTCTCTCTGTGTTGGCCCTGAGACAGGCTGGCGACCTGTACAGGTGTACCCTGCCTCTCGCCCTATATCAGCTGGAATAGGCTCCAGCCCCCCCGCAACCCCAAACGGGATAAGTGGTAGAGAATGGATGGATGGATGTTTTGGTATTCATTGCTGTCTTTTAACAGGAAAGGCGCTTTAGTCAGCTCTTAAGGACATGACTTTCAGATACTGTTCATCTGCTGTAGTTTTTAGGCCTGCCACTTATTCTTTTGCCCTCCACTTGCTCATTTCCCCCCAATTTCTTAAGGCCACACTACTCACCTTACTGAAATACTCACATTTTCAGCTAAGAGCTCATTGGGAAAGCCCTTATTGGTGCAACAATACTATTTTATCTGTCAAACTGAAAACTTTATCTTTGATGAAACATGAGAAGCCATCACTGGTTACATAGTTACCAGCTGCAACAGTGCTTCAAGCATCTGATCATTGTCGACTACACTCACGTTTCATGACTGCATCTTGCACGGCTGGGACTGCTTTGATAAAAATCTGTCCACAGAAAGACAGGCAGGCATAAAAACTCCTGCCAAAGTTTGTGTAGTTCCTGCTACACATAAATACACACAGTCACAAGGTGAAAACAATAAGCTGCAGCTTATGGTGAAAGTATCTGAAATCTGATCTGAATTTGATGTGGATATAAGCCACTTGAAATGAGAAGTGCAAATGAGGCTCCTGCTTGTGCGTAAATGGTGGATTTCAGCATAGCTACCACTGACGTTCTGAATCACTGCTGTTACTTTTTCTTGCCAAAACTCCAATTCTTCTACTCCATAATTCAATGCTGGGCCTCTTTTTCAGAGTTCACCATTAATAGTACTTGTTGTCCTTGTTGTTTTGCAATCACGCGGCGCATTCTAAGGGCCATCCTCCACCTAATTTGTATATTTAGCATCTAAAATTATTCCTCAGCGATGAATTTCTTTGATCATTGTCCAAGAAAAGTGTTTGATGTTGAGAACGGGTTTAGCAGGAAATTCACAACAGGCCCGGAATGAATATTTCTGCCATGTTTTTGGAAGGGGCAACACTGTACAGCAGTGCCAACAGCCACCAACTGTCTCCTCTTTGAAATTGTCCTGGAAAAGAAGGCCCTTAGTGGCATCCTTTTCCCCCCTGCTAACGAAGAACAGGAGCAAAGGGGGAATACTCTTCTATGTTATTTCCCAGTCTGAACATATCAAACTTCCTCTGTGACTCATACCACACATGGATGATGCACCCGGAGGCATGTGTCACTGATTTGTTCATCATCAGTGACTATTCCTGTTTGAAGATAATTCAACATGCTTCCACTGCACCTGACTCGTTCTGCCTCGGCATCGAAATCAATTTTCTTTGACTCCCGTCTGTACATCCCACTCAGAGCTTTAGATCCTTTGCTGCCAGACTGCTGAGCTGTCCATCATGTGGCAGCCTTTAGCATCTCAGACAGTAATTGGATGGGTGCTGCATGCCGGCAATCTCCTTTTACATTATGCTGTGAATATCTAAACATACGATGGGTATAAGGGAGCATGTTATATGGTTATAGAATGACTCCAATAACATCCACTTCTATGGGTTCAATCTTCCAAGTGAAAAGGAACTTGTCTTTGCAGAGATGTGAGTTATTGAAAGTGAAAAAAAGAGAGAAGAAAAATAGAAGAAAATGTGGGAAAAAACAGAAAAGAGAAGATAAGAGTGAACATTTTGCATGCTTTTTGGAAGAGTGGAGGGATCTCAATGCAGCAGCTCACATTAAAAAAAGGAGAACTCGCACAGAAAGTGAATACTCTAAATCAGCTTTGGTTATTTGCCCAAAGCCTCTTCAAGCTGTCAGGTTGTGCACACGTCCAGAAGAACTTGGCTGGCACTTCCACGGGAAATGCAGCTGAGTCAAATGTAGCAACATAAGTAGGTTTATGCCCACAATTACTTGCATCAAATGTTCAATTTATTTCACACAGCTGTTGTTTATACCTCATATGAGAGCCAGAGGAGCAATACCAAGGCAGATATTGGCATGTCTACCAAAATTCATTTACAGCATGCTACAATATCATACTTTATAGCAAGCTACTCCTCGACAGTTTAAAATGTATATTCAAACACACAGCAGAGGGGAGAATCGTTCATTATTAGTCACTCTAAAGGGTTAAGATATTATTATTTACTGCTTACAAAGAAATGATTTCATTATTTTGGCGTCAGCTGTGAAACTGACAAAGGTATTAGGAATGTTAAAATGTCTCCATCATGAAATATTTACTGCTGCCTGATTATTTGAGGCTTGGCAGCCATTTTCAAAAGCACCTCAGTGGACGAGCCAGTTTTCAAATGAAAACATTCCTGTGAAGTAAGCCATGGCCCCCATTAATATTCCTCTATGCAAATGCCAGATGATCTTCCCACTCACTTAATGGAGGGGGCTTTCTGAAATTCATTAACCGACTCACAGCTCAAAAAGGAAATGTCTTTATCGAAGGCTGAACTCAAGTTCAAGAACACCATCTTGTGTATCCTTGACAGTATAGAAGAGAACTCGTGAGGGGGAAATGTAAACATTAATTGAAAGCTTTTCTGATGTAACTCTAAAGAAGAATTGCAAAGTTCAATCTGAGCTCGAAATTGTGTTTCAGAAGCAACAGAAACTTTTTCTTTTCTTTCTGATGTGAGTGACAGGTCGACACAGTGGAACTACATAAATAAATCCAGCAAACCAGTTTAGGGGCAAAACTTGAATCAATACTGAAACTGTAAGAGTTCAGATAAACTTTATTACACTTTTCACAATTGCAGCCAAAACTGTGATGCATCCTCTCGTCTTGGGCACTCCATGAATGTAGTTTTGAATGAATAAGTCTTACAGATGTAATCAAGGAGCAACTGAGATCAAAAGAGAGCAACCCAGGAACTTTAATGTGTAATTTCATATTTTTTCTTTGAAAGCTTTTCTACAGATTGGTGATGTTTGACCAGGCTTTGGTTGCAAGTAAGCCGTCCTTCCAGGGCGAGCCAGTGCTTGCATTTCTCAAAATGCAAACTTGAAACCTCTTATTATCTTCTGATGATGATTTAACTTTTCGTTTAATTATTATTACTATTATTTTAGCATTTAGCATTCAGAAACAGTGAACAGGTAATTGCAGCCCATCTATTTCCTGGCCACTCTGGAAGCCCCTGCACCCAAAATGGTGAACAGACTAGTCCATGAAGCCCCAGACTGGTTCTTTAGTAATTATGCATATCAGTGTGTAAACAATTGTAAGTATTAATGGAGTGTCAGGTCAGAGATAGCAATGAAGCCTCCGCTGGTTCACTAACTTTGCAATAATCGGCGCATACGGCCTGCAACAAACAGCCATTTTCAAAAAGTAGTACTGCTGAAGTACCTCTGAATTAGTATTACTATTACAAACAATACAATCCCCTTTTTTAGAGTTAGAGTGGAATAACATCATCTACACAACAGAGGGGTAGATTCAAGCTCTCTGTGAACTGTCTACCTTGAGATAGCACCTAGCCTGAGGCTAAAGAAACTGGCAGAAGGCTACCACAGGCAACAAGGCAGATGGCAAGCACAGTCAATCTGTCTTTAAAAAAGGCAACACTGATACTCACCCATATTTTAAGGTTGTCTCGAGTGTACATCTAGCTTGACTTTAAAGTTTTTTGTTTTTTTTACTGGTTGTTTCCATTTCATTCCTCTTACTGTCTTTCCTATGGTGAACCCCCTCCCCCTTCCCCCAGAGACCACAAAGGTGACTCTACTAACCAGAAACATGAACAGTTAGCTTAAAGTGTGGATAACAGTGATTATAATCATGACTTTTTATCTTTAGTGTGCATTTGCTACCTGATCTTTCCTAACTGCTGTAGCTTCACATTTCATCTAACGAAAAAAATCCTCAAACTTAATCATACATCAAAATCGAAATCTTTCCCTGAACTGAGTTCCCCCCTTTAGAAATGCTAGAATAGATTTTGGAGGCTGTACCTCTGGCTGCTAGGCCTCACATCAACTGATTAAAGTCAGTGAACTGGATCTCTTGACTGTGCTTGTAATGCTGCTTTTTGAAGCATTTTAAAAGTAGCTATTTGGCAAATAACACAATTATACTAACAGTCCACTCAAGAAGTATGTGCTCCAGTTTTAATGTGTAAATTTCTATTATGTTAGTAGTATGTCACTTTACACTTGAGTAATTGTATATTACTCAGCAGTAGCAAAACAAATCAGAGCCGGGCAGGGGGCGGGGGTGGGGCAAATGACCGAGCCCTGTACCCTTTATTTTCATGTAAAGCCCATCAAAACATCATTTTACAACGCACACATGCCCGCAACAGCGGGCTTACAAGCTTCGACACCTTTTGAAGTCAAGGACATGGAATATAACACAAGAGAACAACAAAAACATTTTGCTACATGGTAACTAATAATAATGATAAAAAAACAAAACAAAAAGACACATATTCAAAGCAGTTCAGCACCACGGATAGCGATCGGCTCATTTTGACACCCACTTTATCTATTTTAAATCAGAAGCTTTTAAGTTTGGTAAAACTGGCTCAGGGGCCCACATGTTCACAAACACAAGTATCTGGTCCCAAAAAGAGGTTCTAAAACAAAGCAGCTGTCCAGGGAATCTGGGCATGATGTCCCGATTGTAGAGCTCACTAAGCCTTTGAGTTTCACCCAAGATACACTTGGAAAAAATATCGGTGAACCACTTGAACATTAGCATGTCAAGTTAAATGTAAGAGTGAAAATAAAGCCAGTCATGCAGAGCAACATTTTATTCAATGTTTTACACCTATTACGTCACTAGAGTGAGTCGGTCTTGTAAAGTTTATAGAAACCATTACTCAGTCCTGACTCTGACAACCTTTAAAAGCCCCATGTAAAACTTGAATGATGGGTGATGTAAGGAAGGCTATGCCTTTGGATGTATACTGTGCTCATCTGGATGCAATCAGGAGAGTACCCACCTTGTCCAGCTCTCTTCTGACGTGATAAGAGGCCCGACTACTTGAGATCTTATCCTGTCTCCCATCCGAGCCCCCCAAAGCCCCAACTCTTTTTCTCTGTAATACACCTCTACAGTATATGACTGCACCATGCCAGCAAAGCTAGCTAGCAGTAGCTGATAATTTAGCACCCCACTCTTTCCAAATGCGAGTGTTCTGACAGCTTTTGTTAAATATGATTGGCGGTTTAATAAAAAATAGTGTCAAGCTATTTCATTTTTCATATGACACAACCTTTCAGGCCTTACAGCTAACGTCACAGAGACAGTTGAGTTGGCACATGGTCATCTTCATCATGTGTTCATGCATGAAGATGACAATAAAGTTGCAGTGGTGGCCCATCAGCATCTACCTAACTATCAAAAAAAAAAAATTCAAATGCAATTGTGCTACAGCAAAGATGGTGATAGAAGTACAACTTCCAACAGGAAAAAACTTCTTCAATCCTTTTCCAAACATTAAGCAAGCATTAAAGGGTTGTTTTTGTTTTTTTAATCAGATTTGACTGGTTATTTTGTAAATGCAGTTTTAACGTCTCCATTGAAATGTTAATTATTCAAAATAATTTCCCAAATAAGTGGAAAGATGTGCTTCAATATAGTTGCTGTGTAACAGCACTTGGTTGGAGATATAAATGAATTTTAATTTAAGCTGATTGTGTTCTTTTATACTACTTGCCCAATTCTGTTTTAATAGTGTAACATCTGTTTGTATTCTGTAGATTTTAGCTGGCTGCATACACAAAGAGGAGGAAACAGAACAAG
>VOQJ01017602.1:2280-12376 GCA_015052665.1 Apistogramma diplotaenia | reverse complement strand
CTTCTAAACTTAACAGCCCTTCTTAAACAACATGTTCACTTGCTACACCATCATGTTTTGTCCTGCACAATTACTGCGAGGCCGCACACGAGGCTGTGGATGCACAATGAGAGCCATGGAGATCGACCGTGACCTGCAGCCTCTCACACACAATAATAACTATCTCACAGACTGCAATGAGACTGAAGGGAAACGCATCCCGCGCAGCCTGCTGAGCCCCTCCATGCATGCGCGTATCACATAAACAAGCTGTGCGGTATGAAAACAACGCCAACTTGTGGCCGTGCAATGGCAACTACACCGTTGGAAGCGGCTCCGTGTAAACGCGGATCGTTTTTGACGCATCAAAACGACCCAGTTTCCAGGTGAAACGGCGTCGTGTAAACGGGGCCTTAGACAGCGCTCATATTGTTGGTCATGTGTAGAGGGTCAGTTCTTTTTAGGAAGTATCGTCTCAAGATCCGTGGGAATGACCCACTGTAAAAAGTCTTGAGAAAGATGTGCAATGTGTAAATACCCTTTGGCTAGATGCCCTTTGGATTCCACTGTTGCATTGTAACTGAAAGAGCAAAGCGTTAGCTTGCACAGGCCTTTGGCCCTCTTTCACATGGTTCAGCCATCGGTTCACAACGCCCAGGTTCACTGGGAGCAAAGGCAGCAAGAGCAGAGGACTTGAACAGAGGAAGGGCAAAGTTGGTGGAACTCCTACACCCGCTAACCTTTGAATCAACACCAAACCAATTTGATTTCGCCACTGTCTTGAACACGTTGCCTAGCAACATTAGATCCCTGCAGCGACTCCGTGCATGCGTGCGCGTATGTTGATTTTGTGCTGCGAGAGGAATTTCCATGGAAACAACAACAGCAGTACAGGCAGACGCAACAGCACAGCTTGACTCACCTGAAAATGGTTTGTCCCACAGATAAAGGGACAGCAGGACTCACACATTCGCCTCTGTTTATAGATTATAATGTCTACATAGGGCCTTCGGAAACAAATCAACACACATTAAGATATTAAATTAACCAACAAGTTCATATGAAAGAAAGCGAGACACAGATTATATCCTGAATGTTATTGACAACTCATAGGTGGGCATCAAATTTAATACACTCCCTGCACACTTGTTCTAGTGATAACTCAAATATGATGTGAAGCTAGAATCAGTATAGAGCAGATTTAAATGAAATCAGGCTTCATGCATGACTTGTTTTGTTGGTAAGCAATGAGAACCCAGTGATGGGAAAAGCAGCAATCATCCCCCAACTCAGTTACCTCACATTGTGTCTTTATAAAGCTCTGGCAGTCTGATGGCTCTTTCATACGCGACACAGTCTGGTTAAAGCTTACTTGGCTGATTCTGAACAAAAATACCACTTCCACGCTGCACTCAGAGCACTTCTACTTGAAAGGCTTGTTTAACAGTGTTGCTAAATGGCATTATTACACAGAAATTATGAATAACGTCCTTAAGCATTCGCTATAACTAGCTGGCACACTTGTGTCAATCTTTAACTTAATTCGCTGTGTCCACTGTGACCATTTAGGAGAACGATAAGATTGGATGCGACTCATTTCTCCCTCCTCTTCTCACTAAATGCAAACAAATGTGTTTATGATAATCTTTACTGTACTGCTGCTGTAGCCTGTCTCCCATTATGGTGCAGGGATGGTAATTCATTAACTCTCCTCCACTAGCTGTGAGGAACTACGTCCAATAAAACACCACGGAGAGCGTGGTAACACAACAAAGACAACACAACGAAGAAGGAAAACGGGGACCGCCGAGCTGATGCTTTTTGTTACCCAGTGTGGAACAATACAAGTGTAATGAATGCATGAAGACAAAGTAAAACTGTTCTTTTCAGAGAGTAGCCGTTAGGATTGCTTAATTGGAAAACAAATTATTAATAACCATCAGGATATATTTAATCACAGTGCCTCAAAAAGCTGGGTCTACAGTGATACAGCAAAACAATGAGATGAAACAGATCAAGTGGACTCTTTTTCTCTGAGTGGCTACTTATCTGATAGTGGTCACGAGTTCTAAGTCGCTGCAGTGGGAGATGAAAGCCTTCAGGGGTTTTCACAGGTGTGTTCGGCCTTAGATTGCTAAAACTGTACTGATGAGCTTTCATAGCGCTTTCACTGCAGACACCAAGGCTCCTCAGCACAGAAGCATTTTCAGACTGATGCACACAGTGCTGGGAAAAAGCATTCGCCTCCTTCCTGATTTCTGATTCTTTTCGCATACCTGTCACACCTAAAGAGACCATCCAAACCTGCCCAGCCAGGTGTGGGAAAAGTATTCGCCCATCCTTGTTAAATCATCAATTAACTATAATTAACCACATTTTTAGAAAGCTGAGTTCAATTCCCCTAGCCACACCCAGGCCTGATTACTGCCCGACCTGCTGGATCAGGAAATCCCTTAAACAGAACCTGTCCGACAAAGTGAAGCGAGCCAGAAGATCTCAAACAGCAACACATCAGGCCACGATCCAAAGAAATGCAACAGCCGCTGAGAACAAAGTCGTTGGCATCTATCAGTCTGGAAGGGGTTACAAAACCATTTCTTTGGGACTCCTCCAAACCACAGTGAGAGCCAATATCTACAAATGGAGAAAACAGTGGTGGAACAGTGGTGAACCATCCTAGGGGCGGCTGACCTACCAAAATTACTCCAAGAGTGCACTGATGACTCATCCAGGAGATCACAAAAGAACCCAGAACATCATCTAAAACACTGCAGGCCTCACTTGCCTCAGTTAAGGTCAGAGTTCATGAGTTCAAGAAAGACAAAAATGGCATCCAAGAGTTTTAAAGTGAAAACCACTGCTGGCCAAAAAGAACACAAAGGCTCATCTCATATTTGCCAAAAAACCTCCCGATGATCTCCAAGACTTTTGGGAAAATATTCTCTTGGCTGACGAGACAAAGTTGGACTTTTTGGAAGGTTTGAGTCCCAGTGCATCTGGTGTGAAACTAACACAGAACATCATAGTAACAGTCAATGGCGGTGGTTGTGTGATGGTCTGGAGCTGCTTTGATGCTTCAGGATCTGGAGGACTTGTCGTAATTAATGGAAGCATGAATTCTGCTCTCTACCAGAAAATCCTGCAGGAGAATGTCCAGCAGCCATCAGCTCACGCCCTGGAGCTCAAGTGCAGTTGAGCTGTGCAGCAAGACAATGACTTGAAACAGATCAGAAAGCCCACTTCTGAACAGCTAAGAACTAAAGTAAAACTGATGCTGACTGCAGCAATTTATTCTTTTGTTTTCCATTTTAAAGGGACACTTGTCAGTTACAGGCCCTGAATTGGAGTTTTTTCACAAAGGTTTTGATTGTTCTTACAGAAACAAATGTAAGAAAAGTAAGCTTTCACTTTTCCCGTCTTTACTACATCTATTGTAGCGCCACCTCTTTGCCATTTACTGTCCTTAATATGTATTTGCATGTGTGTGTCAATCAAAGCTATGCTGCAGCTTGAGGCACCTTTCAATACACACAGGAATTGAACCTACATCGCATAATAGTGAGGAAAAGCCTACAAACACACACAAGCACAACTTTACTGCACAGAATGATTTTTTTGTACCACTTGTAACACATATGCCATATGGTACAGCTGTGTGCATTAAATGTCAAATGAATTTGAGCTTTAATTCAAGAGGACTGACAAAACTGTAGTAAACTGACTAACGAGCCGTTTCATGGCCAGGTGAGGTCTTTATTTCCAGGACAAATTAAGCAGGTGAAAGAACTGGAGTTGATTCCAAGTGTTGAACTTGCATTTTGTAGCTTTCCGGTGAATCAAGTCCAAAGAGATGCTAATGCAAATAAATAAGCCTTCATTTAGGGCTCATTATAATAACCGCATTGGTCATGTTGAGTGCGAACAGTGACAAAATATTTTGCAACATGTCTCTCTATATAATCTCTGAAGCACAGGTCTGTATCATTGCACAGGCCTGCATCCCGGCTGCTGCCGGTCTGCCCGTGTTGTGTGCATGTGTGCGCACATGCATGTGTGCGCACATGCATGTGTGCGCACATGTCAGCGGAGCCTCATCTGGTTGATGGGTAACAAAATCCAGCAGTGAGCTCTGTTGAGAGGTGAAGCGTCGTTTCAGAGTTAAGTTGGCGATGCCTCTAGTGCTACCTCCACCCTTCAAGCCTCAAGCAAGCAATAAACACTTCCTCTGAAAGTGTTGGGACAGTGTCAGAGGTGGAAGCTGAGCTCTGGATAAGTCAAGGAATGACAGGAAATCCACCAAACCAACAGTTTATTTTAGTCGGATTTACTCAGGTTTAGTCAGCAGCTTTTGACCATCTTTATCAGAAGCGTTTTCAAATCACGGAGAAGATGTCTTCAAAGCAACATGTTTGAACAGTTCAATCATCAAATCATCCGCTGTAATACAGCTGACAGCTCCAGATCAGGCGAAGGTGAGTGTGTCTGGCTGCAACGAAGTAACTTAGTTCTGCAATCAGCCACAAAAGCATTAATATGAACTTTAGTTGCTCCTGTCTCACAAAAACACTGCATTTGCTGTTTGATTGTGGTCACATAACAAGTAGTGCTTCTCAAACGAATGCTGATTTGTATGCTAGTATGGTCTCACAGGGAGGACGAGAAAGCTGTCAGGTGCACTTCGGTGCAGACCAAAAAAAGACCAGAGCCAAGTTTAAGAAGGCTGGTCTATTGTTAATTAATGTTTTTACTTAAATTTTTTTGTTTTTGTTTCCATCATTGTCCAGGGCCAGGTCACAGGACAGAAACCTAGACCCTGCTACCTCCGGAGGATCCGGGGGAACCCGAAGGCATTCCCAGGCCAGCCGATCTGGTCTACCCCAGGGTTCGACTAACAGAAAAAATATCTTTCCAGCACCCGGGCATAGACGTGCCCAAGGAGGCCAAGGAGTGTGATCCCTGATAGTAGATGGGAACCACCACCCCAGTCTGCCAATCCAGTGGCACACGATGTTGCAGAGGCGTGTGAACCAAGACAAGCTAAGGCGCGACCACCAGGCACCCTCCCCAGGCCTGGCTCCAGGTCCCTGGTAACCCTACGCCAGGCAGAGTTGATCTGTCATGAGGGGGGGGGTGTATTATTGTTGTTTGTTTTCTTAAGAAAATTATCCACAAGTTGGAGTTTATATTTGTCAGTCCAGACTCATATGAGTTATGCAGTAAATCCAAAAGTGAAGTATGATCAAAACCCCTTGTTTTGTTCTGATTTATGGCACCCAATAATAGCCATTTTAAATATTAAATGTTATCGCTTAATATTTGTGTCCATCAAAAATTTATGTGAAATTATGTCATACATTATTATTGCTTTACTTCTAGGTCAGGACATAAAAAGACCTCTGACCGCCTAAAATATCACTGCCTGTGAAAGCAGGTCATTTAGCACTGCAACATGCTGGTGGGAGCCCTGCGATACACGCAGACGTAATGTTTCAGTGCACATTATGTGGTGAATGTAGGAGAAAGTGTGCGGACTCTAAGCAGCTGAAATGTCAGGTGTCGGCTGAGAAAGGGCAGCGTGAACGTCTGCTGGGGTTTAAGCCATGGCAGCACTTACAATGTGAAAGAACAAATTTATAGCTTATAGCTCTCACTGCTTTGAAAGGCTAAATTCAATAAGATCCTCTTTTTTTTTTTTTTGCATTAAAATTGCACAACCAGGTTCGGAGGCATGAATTGTCTCTACAGCGTGCAGCGATGTAATTGGGGTTTTAAAGCTGAAGAGCTGAATTTATGAAACGATGACAGTTGAAGGGGCTGGAGTAACCCCAGAGACTTTTGGAAAAGTTCATCATCCATCCCAGCTCCACTTTTTATCTGTGCTTTATGCCTACTCAGAAGTCGTTCATCACCATAAACCCTCCGCTTGCTCACACCATAAAATTCCACTGCCTTGTCAAATTAACTACAGCTATAACTATCAAGATTATGTTTCAATAATATCTGGCCTGGCTGTAACATGGTACACACACACACACACTCACAGCAACCACAGAGGCCTGCCGTCTCAGCTCGCTATTGTGAGTGGACGGTCTGAGCTCCCTGTTAATAGCTTTCCCACTGCCGTACACAGAGCCGCTCTCCACCAACACGTTCTCCGTGTGGCAAAGCGGAATGAGTGAGGATAACTGCCACGTTACTGTGGAAGAGAAGCACGCTGAGCAGAGTGGGTGAACAAATACTGCACTGTCAAAACTCTGGCACTATTATATTAGTATTATAATATGCGCTGCGCCTGGCTTATTGTGAAAATGCAAGGGGCTGGCATATCAAAGGAAACACAGGGTGACCTTCTAGACTACCCAAATAAAACAATCTCTCAGCACATTCCCCACAGTAATCATGGCAGCTTTTATTAGGTTGCACTCAACATTGATTTTATGTCACTCATCTATTGAGATGGGCTCCCACAGACTGCAATCACTTACAGCCAGAATCACAGAGTCTATCTGGAAGTCCCTGTGCCTTTGTCCTCCTGATCTCTTTCACAAGCCTACATAAATATATTCAATGTAAGCAAAAACCACACTGTGTTCTGGAGTAAATATCCAATACTATAAATTAGCATAAAGTGATTCTCATCGCTTTCTGTTATGTAAATGTTCCCTCGGACCATTATGGAGAGCTCGCACACTGTTTGGCATTTGACATGCAGACTGAACCGGTGTTCTCTCAGACCGCCGTCCCTGAGGGATTTTAAAAGGAAAGTTACAGGAACCTTAATTAATGATTATTGAGGGTGAAAGACAAAGGTCCAAGCTTGGTGGGTGTCAAAATAAAGCTTTTCATTAGCTCTTGGGAATCATTTTCTTAAGCTTTAAAGATTTTGGGTAAGTAGTAAGCTTGGGGTCACAGCCGGTGGGGTCAAATTATAGGTAAACATGTAGAATGAACAATAAACAACAGTTTGCTGACACGAGTATGTTTTTAATGAGTACCAGAAACTGTGTGCGGCACATATTCCTTCTCAAACTGCTATTCTCCCACCGATAAATCCAAAAACTGTCAAAAAAGAAACACTGAACAGAGCGATCACAGCAGCTGTGGGCTGCGTTGATGCAACACAGAGAAAAAATAGCAACATTTTATTACTATTTATTCAACTGTGAACAAAATGTGCACAAATTTCAGACTTTTAACTTTATAATTGCTATTTTGCTTATACTTTAATCAAGCATCTTTGCATCTTTTTTTACTTTTCCAAGTTCAGTGAGAGAAACGCAGGCTGTTTTGGGATTGAACAAACACATTAAAGTCAGGTTCATGCAAACTCTACACAGACAGGCCCCGGATTCGAACCCAGGATCTTCTTTCTCTGAGGTGACAGTGCTAGCCACTTTTAGGTGATATAAAAAGTCACATCACAATATCATTGCTGTAGCAACACCGTGTGCAACAACGAGCGTGGGTACGTCTCAGAATAAGGGTGGTGTGTTGCTTCTACTTAGGATTTAGTACCTAAAAAGGGAGCGACTTAAACAACCTCCATCCAAACGACTCCAGCGAGCGTTGAAATACTCGCTGGTTGCACTCCATGACAGTAAGAGCAAACAGTTGGATGGCTGCTGGTTAAAAAAAGATACAACATCCAGGTCAGAAAATGCTTTGCTTTATTCGATGACAATATTAAACAAGGTTATGTTACTTTAGGTTTTATTAAACATCGGAAATATCATTACCTAGGCTTCTTTTGTGTGTTTACACACATTTATTCTGTGTCACTGGATATAACGCTGTGCCACTACTATTGCCCTACAATGTGACAGCAGCTCACTGGAAAAGAAGAATGGAAAATGCCCTTCAGTTACTTACACTTATAAATGCTGCTGCCTGCAAGCTGCAAGAATCAATAAAATGTTCAGTATTTTTTAATATCATCGGAAATATAATTACTGTAAATTTTCTAGAACTATTGTGACAGAATTTTAAGGCTTCACTTCCCACTCCTAGCTACAATTATCACAACACACTCTTTAGCCTCCCTGGGAAGGTCTGTGCCAGGGTTCTGGAGACAAGCGCCCATCCGTTAGTCAAACCTTAGATTCAGAAGGAACAATGTGGTTTTTGTACTGGTCGTAGAACAGCGGGCCAACTCTTCATTCTTTCTGAGGATGCATGTGAGTTCTGTAAACCTGGAGATGGCATTCGAATATGGGGTATGTGGCCCATTGATATGGGCTATTTGGACGCTGTAAGCTAAGCTAAGCTAAACTAAGCTAAGCTAAGCTTTGGGTAGTGACCAAAAGAATGAAACTGTGAATACAAGCAGTGGAAATGAGCTTCCGCTAAAGAGTGGCTGGGCTCAGCCTTAAGGCCATTAGAAACTGAGTGCGTTGTGAATGAATTCCAGATTGTTCAGAAGCGAACTTGCCGTCTAACTTATGTACACAACGAACGTGTTGGGTTCTTGCAAATATTTTGTTCTTTAAAAACCCACCGAAAACAACGAAGCCGACATCAAGTGATGACGTGATGTGATGAGGGTCCTGATATTTCTAAACAAGAAAAGGAAGAAACTGACATTCTGGATTCATACAGTTCTCATGGGAAAGCGACAGCGGGCAGAAATTCATGGTTTGATCCGGGAGTTGAAGCTGTATCACGACCACTTTCGTACATAATTCAGGATGTCGGTGGGACCACATCTGAGGAGCCAGAGAAATAACTTCAGCTATGGGCTCACATGTTGACAAATACAGGAGTGTGATTGGTCAGATCTGTTAATTTATTGCTAAAGTAAAAAAAAAATTGAACATGGTTAGATGGATGGAAAAATAGACAAAACACAATTTACTGATAGTGCAATTATTATTGTTTTAATGTTCTATGCTAGATATCCAATAACATCATCAATGCGAATAATTCTAATCTGATATCGTGATCGTCATAGATAATATAAAGGGTTAGCCCAAAGGGCCTTGGATGGAGCCAAATTCCATCCACCACTGTCCACAATCTAAACTCCCTCCACAGTGGACAGCACAAAACTGAATGAAATGAAAACTATTGCTCATTACAACAGGAATACAAACATGAAAAAAATGGAAAATAATTATAGATGAAAGATGATTATTGGTGACTGAATCAATGATTCTGTGAAAGCAAGAGCTAGAAATCTAGAGAAATGAAACCATCTATTAAAGCAATGACGGCAATAGCAATAATTACCCACATGGATGTCATGTCATGTCATGTCATGCATGCATTTATCCTTCAGGCAACGACTCAACGTGGACCTAAACAGAAAGAAAGGCAGACGAGTCTACCACGCTGCAGACGGCGACGTTTATCTGCCAGGCTTTCCTCAGGCAGAGCGTCTCTGTGTTCACTGCAGCCTCAGGTGTGCATGAGGGCTGTTGTCAGTGAAACACAGCTTTACTTTATCTTCCCTCTCCTCAAACTGACTGCTACAGTTAAGCTGTAACAACACAGATAAAGGGGCTGTTGGCCATTAACGGGGCTTTGTTCACGGTGCCTGGTGGCCACATGCCCCTCCTTTTTAATTACATAATAGCTTATGACATATCACGACGTGGGTAAGGCTTGGGAGGCAGGTGTGTCACCCACAGGTTGGTGGGTGAGCGCCACTCACCTCTTCACTGCTGTCTACCCCCCATTTTAATTGGCACCTTAGACACTGAGGGTTTTGGGGGAAGGTGTTGACGAGCACTGCTGACCAGCATCACACTCATCCTTTACACCTCATACACTCACAGGCACCAACATATCACATCACCTCTTACACTGGTCATTGCTGTGTGTGTGTGTGTGTGTGTGTGTGTGTTGTTGCTTCCTGGGGTCACAGGAAGTCATATAGTATGTGCACACCACAGCAAGATTGTATGTTGATTTGTGCATTTTTTCCCCTCCAGGTGCTGTTTGTTGTTGTGTTCTGTTACAGGTGCAGCAGCTGGTGACCCTTTCTGTAGGCTCTATAGGCACAAAGAGGGTCAATGGAGCTCTTCTTGGCAAAGCAAATGTGTTTGGCACAACAGTGCATTCAGATCATGATTCTGGTTTCAAATGCTGCTGAACAAGAGGTTTTTCTTTCAGGGGTCGG
>VOQJ01017593.1:23196-47224 GCA_015052665.1 Apistogramma diplotaenia | reverse complement strand
TTGTACATTACGGCTTTACCAAAAACGGCCAATCAAAATAAAGAGGGGAGGGAGAATTCACTGAGATCAAGGGAAACAAAAAAAAAAAAAAAAACCTGTCCAGCTATCCTGGCTTGAGTTTTAGAGTATCTAACTTTCATTTTGTGAGAGCTTTCTGGCCAGCTTTCATTGTTTAAATGTGTTCAGGGGTAAGAGTTAGCTTTAGGGTTAAGGTTCAGGTTACGGTTAGTGGGAGGGTTTGACACTTCTTTGTGATTATTAGATGTAGTAGTAAAACCGGTAACAGAGAAACTTCAAGACCAAATATGAGAACTGCTTTCCAAAACAACCTCAAACCAAGATCGCATTTGATGGACTATGCTGGAATACAACTGCTAAGTTTGAAGCAGATCAGATGAGTGAACATAAGTGCTTTGAGTGCTCAGAAGAGTAGAAAAGCGCTATACAAGAACTAGTTCAGTTACCATACAGAGATTTCTTGAATTATTTGTAATATATTATAAACCATAATGCTCGACTAGTTTAAAATCAAGGCCATCATATGATAACAGCTTGCTATTTTTCAGTTCACTAAATAAAATTGTGTTACTATTCGAATTACTCTTAATATGTAACCAGTGCACTTGCAAGTGATTTCTTACCAGATTTAGGAGAAGAAACTTTTGGTTTTGGGGTGCTTGTGTTCTTCTCTGGTACAGCAAGGTGCAGCTGGCTGTTGAAGGATGATAACTAAACATAAAGAACAAATATTATTAGAATTAGATCAGACAAGACCGATCCACATTAAACGCTGTTTTAAAATGCAAGTTTTAAGTCAGGGCAAGGCCGTGGAAATCCCTGTCTATGTGCTAATTTACATGCAGTTATAATTAGCTCCATGCAGTGAAGACTCAATTATAGTCATGCAAAACAAAGAATGTCAGTGTCCAGCACTGTAGCCTAAAAATGACTAATCAGAATTATTAATGAGGTTCCTGATGTAAGGTTAATGAGCTAATAATTTCTACACTAACGATGGCTTTAGAAGAAACTGAACTAAAATAACTTACAGTGTTTTCTGGGCTCTCTGGGGGCGAGGGTGAAAGATCTGACGAGCTTGAACTTGAGTTTGAACTGGAAACCTCAAGTCTGGGTTTAGCCTGAGCTACAGCTGGAGCCTGGGCTGAGTTTGGGGCCACGTGACTCTTCTCTTGGGTCAGGTTGGGGAAACTGGTGAGTCCAACCTGCTGCGCAGGAGCAGGTGGAGGAGGAGTTGAAGGCATGGATGGTGGAGTGGCAGGATGGGGCCACTGTGGAGGACTGCTCTGAGGAAAATTGGATCCATTCATTTGAAGCGGGTGCTCGGGGGTGTGGTAGACACTGTTCTGCAGTGGGATGCTCCCTGCGGGGTAAGGGGCCTCTGTTGGTGCAGTCTGGTAAGGCTGAGGGTAGACAGAGTGGTAACCTGACTGTGGAGCCATATGACCGGATAGATGGGGGAGAAAGCCTGGATAGGAGGGTAACCCTTGAGCGGGAAGGCCTGCAGGAGGGATAAAAGACTGAGCCATGCTCATTGCCATGGAGATTACATTAGCTAAGGAAAACAGGGGCTGCGAGTGGGGGGGCCACATAGTGGGAGTTTGAAGGGCAGGAGGGGATATGTTAAGAAATTCAGTGTTGACAGGACTTGAGGTCTCACTCAGAGGACTTGGGGAACTGGGGGTTGGGGATGGAACAGAAGGGAAGGTGGGATTACTGGCTACACGTGTGAGGGGAGGATGGATTCCTGCTGGCTTGGGGGAACCCGGAGACCCTGGATATGGGAATGGGAAGTGAGTGTGGCTCATAAAGGGCAAGTGGTATTGCTGATGATTAGGGTGGAGAGATGTAGGGCGGTGGTGGTGGTGGTGGTGCTGCTGATTATGAAGAGGAGAACCTAGAAGACAAAACAAGCAGAGCTTAATTCAAGATTTAAAGCAAACCATCTTAGACTAGAATAGAAAGACTTTATTGTCATTGTACAATGAAAAATACATTAAAATTAGGAGCAAATGTGTTATTTGTGCTCAACCCAGTGAGTAAGTTCGATCAAGAAGATCGCTCTCTTCTTCTTCTGGTTTTGTCCGTCCCACTTTTTCCTCTCCCGCCTGCCAAGATAATCACCATGAGGAGCATAGAGTAAATATTTCCTGTCCTTTTAAATAATGGTTTCCATGGTGAACAAAGACGTTTTGTTTGAAAGAACCATCTGACTATAATTGCATCTGATCACTGGAACAGTTGCACATGAAGCTTACATGGCCCTAAGGGATTTAGCATAGTTTAAAATGGGATGCACGTGTGTGTATTCCAGTTTGTGGGTCTAACTGTGAGATTAAAAAGAAGTCAAGATTTCTACATCACTCCTTGGAGAATAGTTTAGGATGCCAATACCCGGCCCCATCCATTGATTGGTCATTTACCTCAACAATGGCTCCTCAGTTATAAACCACACCCCCCAGTTGCTGATGGTGCAAACCAGCCTCTACTTTTTCCGAGCTGATGGAAGCAGGTTAGGCAACACTCTGTAATGGTGGTGTGTGGCCAAGAAGCGTTACAAAAGCAACCACGCAGTGGACGTCAAGCAGAGACGGAACACAAGAGAAGCGGGAATGAGGATGTACAGATGGAAAAATGAGTGCACGTGGAGGATGTATGTAGTTAAAGTGACTTTAAATGTCTCTCCTGTGGGGAGAGAGACTGACGGGGAGGGAAAGTTCTTGGAAATTCGGCAGGAGTTTGTTCTGGCAAGCAGATGTTGCTGACTATCGCAGCACTACACAAACCTCATGCTTTACAGCGACAGCATTCACAGCTCCCTAAAAGCTAGAAAGCGCCCTTCAGGTGAGGTAATTACCCAAGAGGCCCTGCTGCAAAGCAGACACAGACGAAGGCTTTGAGGTGTGGAGATGGTGGATGGCGCCATGTGAATGTCTGAACAATACCAAGAACTGGCTCTTAGGAGTGTGTGTGGGGGGGAGGGGGGATTTATGAGGTAGCTGAGCTTTGGTTTGACTTATTCTTCGCCAGAGGACTAACAATTTTTCAGTGTGCCGAAACAGTAAACAATGCTAGGCCTCTTCACACAGGGACCAGGGGGAGGGGTGGAGGGCCATTTACCTGGGGCGTTGTGGAAAGACTGTGAGCGTAATAGAGGTCGCACAGGTGAAGTAATGTCTGCACTGGAGACCTCTCCATTGGGACATGGGGGAGAGCCACGTACCCCTACACTCGGTTTAGCCACACTGCAGTCTAAGACAAGACACAAACATGCATGGGTTGATGCTCATTCACGTGGATCATGCACAAAAAGCACAAAAATGCAAGTTATTCCCACATGCATCTTGCAAACACACACACACAGTTGATGGTAATATTAGAATAAGAGTCTGATTATTAAAGAGCATCAAATCATCCAGTTTGCCCATTATCATGGATGAATTCAGTTAATCAGAAAACATGTGAAACTCACCAGGCAGTGAAGAGGATGAGTGTGTTCGAGGCAGGGTGTGATTGTGCAGATTAGGCTGCAAAAGAGTACATTAGATAAACTTCAGTCTCTAATTCCAAAAACATTGAAGCACTCTTTTGTCCTGTATTTGATGTTATCATGTATGACTCATCTGCACTTCAAAAAGCTACTTTACACATTTGATGATTAGCTCTAATAGGTGCTTAGGGGCCTGACTGGAATACTGATGTAATTTGAGCTCTACATCTATCACACTGCCTAAGAGAACACCTTAATTTACTTCCATTAAGATGGGAGACTTACGAGGAAAAAACCAAGAACCAGGCTCCAAAAACACTGGATTGCAATCCTCCTCATCCGTATCGTTCAAACTCCCATTTAGTAATTCAGGATTTCTGCAAATGTTTTGTCTTCAAGCTTAAGCTACAACACTCAGAGGATCTCTGCTCTGCTGCTTAACAATCTCAAACTTGACAATGTTTCTCAAAACCGAACAGAATGCAGACTGTTGAGTTATAATGTAAAATCCATGTAATGACACTTTTCTGTGGACTGTAAAAATTCAACTAAAGACATATTTGTGTATACAAACATTGGAGTAACATGATTTATTTAGTTCTGCATTCCTTTCTTTGACTTATTTGAATCCCATTTTTTATTGTTTGCCTATACGTAAAAGGTAAATTACTTTTTTTTGGCTTCCTCAGTTCATTTAATGTTATATACTTTTATCTCCTATTCTCTTTGTATTGCTTTAAATTGTAAAACAACAGTTACTTTGTAACTCCTATCTGTGAAAAGCATTAATAAAGGTTGGTTACTTGCTTTAAACTAGAAGGCACAGGCAAACCTAAAATCTGACCAAAGGTGTATCAGGCAACTTGACAGTGTAATACAACATAAATTACTATTACTGTCTATACATTTATGGTAAAAGTGAAGTTTTTCCATGCTAACCTAACATGGTGAACATGGTAAATAGTGCACAACAGAAACTGCATGACTGTAGTTTTTCTTTTATTCGTCCACTGGTGTGTAAAATAAAAACAGCTAGACTAGCAGGACTTTCCAGGGATTTCAGCTCCATTTATAGAATTAATTAATAGTCTCAGCACATTGCCCCACCTCAGTGTTACAAGAGCCAGAGTAGCGGTGCTGTAGATAGATGAGTCTTTGCGCTTGTCAGTTTCTTCCTGACTTCCTGTTGGTCTGTTTTCTCTCTCTTTTTTTTTTTCTTGGCAATGTAGGATTGCAGTCATACTAGTTCTCAGTGGATGTAAGGGGGGATGTAGCTGCACATACAAGCAAGTTTAAGACATTAAAAATTTTGAAACGCCTTTCAACTAAAGCACAATGTGCTTCATATGTATTTACAATCACTAGGCTTATTGACCTTGCGACTAACTACAATTTTATTTATTTATTTATTTAGAATAAATGGCTGTTCTGGTGGCTTGTGTGTGAAAACAAGAAGCAGGGACCGAGGACCTTTTGTATCTCAATCATAGCGCTTCCCATCAGGTTGCACCACCCCCCAGTGAGAATCTGCTTCCGCTGCGACATGTAATCGCCACACTCCCCTGTACAAGGCAACGCCCATGGCAACCAGATGACAAGCCTAAATGTGCCTTGTGTGCACAATGACAATGAATTGAATCTAATCTAATCTAATACATGCTGCAATTTTCAAAAGGAAATTTCTTGTGGGTGCAGAGGAAACATCAGGTTATTCATTCTCTGTGAACCAAAGTCTTTGTACAATTTTATGACAATCTAACTAAAACCTTTCAAGATATTTCATCTTGGACAACTAATCAATAGATTGATGAGCAGGCAGACACCCCTTGGGCCAAATTACCTGTTATTAGAGAGAAGCCAGAAACTTTTAGTCCTTTTCAGAGTCATTTTGTGAAGAGATGGGTTGGAAACATGATACATAGAAGGCAAATATTGGTTACAATTCTAATTTGCCTCTTTCCCCCCATAATGTCTGAATCTCTCTGATCATTTTTTTTTAACCAAAAGCACAGATTGACCAATTCTTTGTGTTCCACAAAGTGGAAAATATCCTGGCAGAACAGACACTTCTTTTCCCTAAGTGGTCAAGCTGTACCTGATTACACATAGGTTGTTGCTCCCAACAAGTCAGTTCATTTTACAGTTTAACAAAAACTTGATTCATAAAAGCTTAATACACCCGAGCATAAATTATTTTACCCACTCAATGTGGGCAGATATGCTGGAAAGTTCATTATGTTGTTAGCAGTGGAAAGGATTTGTGGTTATGGGAACAAATACAAAAAAGGACACATGATTTAATGTTTTTATGATTTTAGCACCCTAAGTGAAAGCTCTACCTCTGGTGGCTTTAAGAGCACTTAACCTTTTATTTTAAAAGGGAAAACCTCAAAGAACTGTGGACAGTGAGAGATTTTATTTTTTATTACCAGTGAAGAAGACATTATTCTGAGGTTTTCACCATTTGTTCCAGATTTATGTGTCTGTCCTTGATAAGCACAGACGTATGATGGAATTTACAGCAATCAGCACTGTAAATCAAAGCCACTTCCCTTATCTCCTTATCTCTCAGCTAACAGTGCTGCGGTGCAATTTTATGGAAAGGAGCAGGTGCTGCTGCTGACCTGTGAGGATGACAGTGAGTTAATTCCTCCATGCAGTGCAGGCTCGGCAAGTCGGTGCCCGCTGGAGTGGACCGGCTGTTGTTTGGCAAAGAGCGCCTCAGCCCGTTTGATGATGTCACCCAAGCGGTAGATAAAGCCCTCCTTCTCTGATGGCAAAATGAATTCGTTGTGCACCTAGACGGCAAGAGGGCACAGGAGAATGTATTGAGTAATGTAATGTACTTCACTAAGGCAAATTCAAAAATACCACAAAATTATATTTAATTCAAAGAAAAAGCTTGAGCACTGATGGTACTAACAGAGAATTTATAAATAGGGGCGAACTCCCACTCATGTGAGGAGCTCGCCAGATAGTCCAGAATGAATGGGCCTTGGGAGCTGCAGCCAAAAAAAAAAAAAAGAGATGACATTCATGAAAAAAAATTCCTTTGATTTTTTATTTTTATTTTTTAGGTTTTAATAGAAGAAGTCCAAAACACAGATTTTGTTCATTTTTATTTTTCTTTCCTCCACAGACTTGGTAGACCATGCTAGCACTGCCTTTGCTTTCAGAACTGCCTTAATTCATCATGGCTTAGATTCAACAAGCTGCATTTCTCACAGATTTTGGTCCATATTGACACGACAGCAGATTTGTCAACTGCACGTCCACAATGCAAATTTCCCGTTCCACAACTTCCCTATGGTCCTCTACTGGATTGAGATATGGCGACTGGTGACACGGCGCCGGCTGATAGCAGTACACTGTCGTCATAAAGGGATGATCAGCAGCAATGCTTTGGTAAGCTGTGGCATTTAAAAGACATTCAGTTGGTACTAGGGGGCACAGAATGTGGCAAGATAAGATTGACCACACCACCACCAGCTTGAACTTTTGAAACAAGGCAGGATCCATGCTTTCATGATGTTTACACCAAATTCTGGCATCAACAAGGCCTTCT
The DNA here is from genome assembly GCA_015052665.1 of Apistogramma diplotaenia. Classification (NCBI taxonomy): domain Eukaryota; kingdom Metazoa; phylum Chordata; class Actinopteri; order Cichliformes; family Cichlidae; genus Apistogramma; species Apistogramma diplotaenia. Next base: position 40,151 of record VOQJ01017593.1, on the reverse strand, counting down.
CACCCACAGGACTGCCGCTGAAAACATTTCCTCGTCCTCTATTCTAGAGATGGTTATGTCAGATCAGCCAAACTGGCACCAACAATCATGTCACCCAAATCATCTCACCATCTTTCTGAGGCGCGCTCTGAGCTTCAGCAGACTGCCTTGAGCACATCTACATGCCTAAATGCAATGAGTTGCTGTCAAGTCAGTTAAAAGGACCACTCAGTCTGTTAGGACAAAACAAAATGTTTGGAAGTGTCTGGGGATGGATTCTGAACTATTTGATTTGATGTCATTCATTCAATATTTAATTCGTTTAATCTTTTGAACTGCCACAGCTGCTTTTTTTGTGCACGTTTGGATATTTTGTTTGATGTGTTTTTTTCTGCATATATCAAGTTTCAGAAGTGTGGACTGACATATTTATTGGTTTGTTTCAGGTTGTTTGTTTTGATTGACTTAATAAAAATACTATTGAATAAAAATCATGAAGAAAAAAAAGGAGAGATTTTACTAAGCACTAATTATTAGCGTTACCATGACAGCAGCAATGTCTTCTGGGTTATCGCCGTCCAGATCAAACTTGAAGGTCACCATCTTGTCATTGTGCGTCTGCAGCTGACACTCCACCACCCGGTCCACTTTGTCAGAGAGCTGCAGGAGAGACACAGGCTTGGTGGTGATGACAGGGTTGAATGCAGGAGGAACAATATGTTTGTGTACATGTATGAGAGTAAACTGCAGCAGCGTGTTTAGGCACATGTGGTTATCCGTGATGTGTTTGTCTCTGCAGCCAATCCAAACAGGCTCATTAAACAACCGCAGAATGTCCTGATCAGAAGAGTAATGCACTGTGGTTGCTGGGGGAAGAGCAGCATAGCTACTGATAACATTACATAACCAGGGTGGAGCCTCACCACTCGCTCATAAATAAACTTCCTCCGCTAATTCAGTTCAGGCCAGTTTGATTTATTTGTTTATCATGTGCAAAAAAAGGGTCTGTTGTGCTGTAATAAACCAAACATCTGATTTATTGTACCCCGATGATACGAAGCCTTGAGCGCGCCCTCCTCCTGAACAGTTTTGCAGCCGTTCGTCTCGCGGCTGTTTTCTCGCTCTTCTCCGATAGACCCTCGTAGCCGTCGCTCAGGCTTGAAGTCACATCAGAGGCGTAGCTGCAAAGAAATAAATCATATGAGTTAGAAAACACACCCTAACAAGACACTGATAAATTCCTCACAGAGCAATTTTAAAGTCAATTCATCATCTAGAACAAAAGTAGAGATTTGAAAATCCACAATCTTGGCACCGCACGTAGGAATAAACACCACTCTGAAGTGTCAAAGTCTTGATGTGTTACTGTGGCATGTCTCTCGGGTGTAAACAGTCAAGTTAAACAATACAGTTCCTCAGAAACCCGTTAAGAAGCTGGTGCACATCCAGGGGAAGCAACGTGTCTGTGTGACCTGCAGCCTTCAATCAACAGGTTTCAGAGAACTACAGAACATTCAGCACATTTTATAAAAAGCTTTGGTTCTGTTAATTGCATCTCATGGGCCTTTTTTTTGGACTGCTGTGGTCACAGACTCCCCCTCCATCCACCTCCCCAGCACAGGCTGCAAACATTTAGAGGCCTTCTGGTTGGCAGCACCCAACCGTCTCTATTTAAAAACCTCCGCCTCACAGGTAACTTTAGTTCACCTTCAGACACTGAGTACACAGAAATCAGACAGGAAAAAGCGAACATCTGTGGTGATACTGCAAACAATCGTTTTCTTTGTTATTTGTGACACGCAGTTTGGGTCATCAGTTATCGAGGACTTTTCTCTGAGGAATTAAGCAACTGGGAGTGTGTTTTGTATGCTCAGCAGTGCATGACTAGGCTGTTGCAAAACATGACAATCAACCACTCTTGATGTTTGTTTCAATCTATAATAGACAAGTTAGAGACTGTTGGTTCCTTCCCAATCATAAAAAAAGAACTGACAACTGTGAATGACTCTTTTACTAACTTCATTTGTTCTAAAGAATCTTTGATAAATCCCACCCAAATTCTACTTTGGAGGACGACATAATCTGGAATAAGCAGAATTCATTGCTTTAATCAAACATATTAGCTTTAAAACAACTTTAGGTCAGAATTGATGTATTATTAAAGACATAAAAAAGTGTTTTCTAATATTCTTTAGACTAAAAGAAATAAAATCATCCTCTTTTGTTGACATTATACACACATAAAAACACACTGCACTCACTCATTGTGTGCCCTCATGCTAAGAAAAAAAACCTCAGAAATCTTGAATCGTGCAATAAAAAAAAAAGCCCAGCAGAGCACGTCTATTGCTCCGAGCTCGCAACCCCACAGATGTGGAGGAGGAAGAGTTACAGAAAGGAGGCATTTCACCAAGATTTGCATTGATTTTAAGGTATCTTACTTAAATTTGGCAGAAACTGCTGAAATCTATGGCTCCTTGAAAGGCAGCAAAAAAATGGAGAGATAGATTTACCTGTCCACAGGGGAGTTGAAGCCACTCGTGGGCCTTGAGTTGCCACGTTCAATGTTGTTGGAGACAGCAATACTCTATGATTAGAAAACAAGGATGTGGTAAGATAAACATGGAAATGACTGTTATTTATGATGTTCAATGGGGAAAGATTTGCCTGAAATATGTACTTTAAAACAGTTACTCGCAGCTTATATTTTTCCACACGCATTTAAAAGCACACAAACTCACCGAGAGCAGAAAAATGGCCGAAGTGAATGCAGCTGCTAGTGTTAAACTCTTAATCTTCCTAAAACTCTATTTATCCAACTACATAAATCCAAATTGCATCTCGGGCTAGATTAAAATAGGTGTTGACATGAAGACAAATATTTAATTAATCCCCTCACCCTCAACTGGTCACGTTAGGTGGCTGCCCCTCCCTGAGCCTGGTTCTGCTGGAGCTTTTGTCCTCTTAGAAAGTTTTTTCTTTCCCAGTGTTGCCACAGGCTTGTTCATCAGTGGTCATGTGATTGTTGGGGTTTCTTTGTAATATTGTGGGGTCTTTACCTTACAATATAAAGCGCCTTTAATGCTGTTCTTAAAAGGTCTGTTTCCCCTTAACTTTTTTAAATTTATGTGCCAGCACTGGGTTGGACCGACTACAAGACCCCCTCTTTCATTACAGTCTTGAAAATCCTCCTCCTCTCTACCACCCTGAGCCTGCTACTTTGATAACAAGCTCTTTATTGAAACCACTCACCGAGGGGAAGCGGAGGGAGAGACCATTTACGGCGGGGGTGTTGGGATGCGTGGTGAGATAGGTCGCAGGCATGCTGGCGCTGCCGGTCTCCAGGGGGTCCTGTAGCCCAGAAGAGCTCAGATAGCCGTCCGTCTCACAGTCAGCTGTTTCAACAAAGCACATCGGCCATTAGCACGTGAACCGCTGTGGCCTAAAAAACTAACACAATCCGTACCCTACACATTCCCGCACACACCTCCAATGACCCTCAGGCTGAGATATACAAAGCACATAAACAGGAGGGAAAAAAGGGCTGCACTGTGAAATAGATCCACTCTGGGTGCATTTAAATGAGATCAGATGGATGCACGAGGCTGTTTTTAAAACAGAAATAAAAAGCTGAGAAACATTCAGCACAGCAGGCGCTTACCGTGTTACGCCTACAAATATGATGCTTTTTTTTGCCATTGTTCTTCCATATTGAACATTTACAGGATGTAATGCATCCTGTGAACATTCAAACATTCAACCTTTCATGGTATATGGATGTGATCTCAGGAACTTACAGTTAGCAGAAGACAGGCTGTTGTGACGGACATGAAAGTGCTGGTCAACCTCGGGCTCCTCTGGCTCTACAGGGTAGTGGGTGCTGACACCAGAGTCCACAGAGCTGGTTACGGGGGACATGACTGGGGCCAGTGGTGTCAGAGGTGGAACAGGGGAATCTGCTGCAACAACATCGTTGACTTTGGGTGAAGGTGGCTGGTGCTCAGGTTCTTCTTCTATGGCTTCTCGCACCTGCTTTTTCTTCCTCTCCTCCGTCTGCCGCTTCAATTTCTCTCTCTGACGCTTGATGGTCGTCACTCTGTCCCGTATGGCCTTTGCTACTAATTTGAAGTCAGCTTCACACACAAAGCCAAGCACAACCTGCATAACAGCACAGAGAAACAACATGTATACAATTAATGCTCCCTGATGTGCTGATGCAGCATGTGCAGAACTCCTATTGTTCTGACATTAAGGGAGATTCTTTATAACTCACAAAGGTGATAGTGTATTTCTTTTCCATAAACAACACACACAGGCTTCATTCTTTTGACATTTTGGCATCTTTAACAGCCTCCTGTGACATCCAGTTCAGCAGCGTGGGACACTCAGTCCATAACCACCTCTCAACACATAGTCAGATTACAGCAAATCGGCCTGACTCGATGTCCCCTGCTGATACCAAATTTGATCTTGATGAAAACTTTCACAAAAAGGTAAACAAGTAAGGAACTGTATCTTGTATTCTCATTAAAAGTGACCTCTATGGTTGGTCTCTGGAGGACATAAGGTTTTGTAACAAGTGTAGGAGCCATTTTATTATTAAACACATGACTACGGCTGCTTCCTGAGAGGTGCTCTCAAATTTCAAACCACCAATAATTAAATGCTGAGCTGTGACATTGAAACGTTACACAAGGTGTTCTCTTTATGGGCCACAGTGGATTTTAGTGCTTCTACGGAAGGAGCAGAACCGTAAAAGAGCCATAACGATGTTGAGGTGCATCCGGTTTCACTGTTACGGGTAAGATACAAAACGGATACAACTCTTATTAAAGTGGACCTATTAAGCTTTTCCAAATTTCCCAGTGAGCCAACGAGTCAGGCTTCAGAACTCTAAATGCTTTGATTCAGAACATTTTGTTTACTCTTGGCTCTGTATGATGTCATAGGGAATGCATATCTTCTCTCACCTGCTATAAACCTATTGTTTGTGAGGGACAGCTGTCAGAAGAAAGTTGTCCCAAAGTAAAAATATAGATCTACAAAAGTGCACAATAGATCCTCTTTAAATATTCTAGAAATATTATAACTGAATCCACTGGAGGCTAATCACAGTCCAAATTAGATGAATCAGTTTTTGCACCAAGGGCTCCATATTCCTCAAAAAGCCTAAAACAAAGTTACAATCATAAATCAAGATTGGGATAGAGAGAACATGTGGAAGGTGGCTGAAACCACCTCTAACTGCTGATCTGGAATCAATTACTCAATTTCCTCACTAACATCTGTTACAAACTGGATCAGAAATGGTAAAAGTTGACCTCACAGGATTTTGTCTTCATGTGCCAACCTACCATCTCCTGCGCCACCTCCTCAGGCACGTCTTTGTAAAGCTCAAAGAGGAACTCAATGGCGTTGTTGTCCTTGTACTTCCCGTGGAGCTTCTTGGTATCATCCATTCGCAGCCAGAGCTTCAGGCCCGACTTCACCATGTCGTCCTCTTCTGCCAGCTCCACGTGCACGCCATTGTTCTCCTGGAAGAAGGGGTGATCCAGAAGGTCTTGAATGGTGTACCTATACAGAGGAAACAATTTGTTTTAGATTGAGCAGATATTGTAAAGTTATTTTCTTTATAAACAGCCACAACTGACATCACTTCAGTTCTGAGAAACATATTTTAGTGTCTGCAGGTCTAAGAAAATTTTATTTAAGACTTTCTAAGGCCTTTGTATTTATGTAATTTGTCTATAAATTAAATAAATCATTAAAAAATTTTGTTCCTGAAATCAATTTACTTTTTTATTTTAATATTTAGCATAAGGCATTAAGTTAATACCCCTCATTAGCTTATTGTAACCATTATCATTTTCTGCATAAAAACATCCTGAAAGCTTTAATGGAACTAACAAGAAGCTATAAACATTTTTAAAAGAGCCAGGTAAATTTTATGGCTTTCTACCACTACATGCCAATGCTACAGTACTATTTGGCCTATTCATGCTGCTGGCAAACTGATATACTTCATCACATTGAGAAAAGTAAAAAAATGTATACATACATGTATGTATAGTTGGTCAATGTTGTTTATTTGTTTATATACTAAAAACGGGTCGTTGTAGCCGAGTGGTTACTAGGTTTACAGTATTCGACTTTTGTGCATTTAAATGACATGTGATTCTCATGAAATTAAATCAAAAGCATGCTTTCAAGATGCTGCATGTGCATAAATGCAAAAAAAAAAGAAAAAAGCATAATTTAGGTCATTTTATGACTTTTTAAAGTTCTGCAGTACAGTGATTTTACCTCTCATCTTTGTTCATACGAATGCAGCCCTCAATGATCTCCTTGAGTTCTGGCACTTTGACCTTGTAGAAACTGTCAGGTTTAATGCCCTGTGCAAACAGAAGAGAACACTGAGTTTTATTTTGTCTGTTAGGTTTAATTTGAAAAAAAGCAAAGGAGGCAACATGTTAAAGTATTTCTTGATTTTAATACAGACTGGAGCTTCAAGCAGAATAAGCAACAATGATCTCCTCCCACAACTCTCCTTCTTAGAGGAGCCGATTAAAGCACAAACAGCAACACCCACCTGTATCACATATTTAATGTAACGTCTGCTTTGTGACTTCTGCTGCTAGCCAGAATGACATTCAGCTTTGGGATCATGTCAATACCAGAGGAGAACAAAACCAAGAGCTCAGGATGGATAAAAGAAGAAAAAAAAGCAAGATGCTCTCCTTCTTTCTTTTCCTGTTCACCTAAAGTACACCAAGGATGTTCTGGGATTTTCCTAAGTCAGAACAGCTGCTGTTTCTGTGCAAAAATATTAGGGCAGGACTCAGTAACATGAAATAAGGGAGTTCTTCTGAAAGCTATCATAAGTATGTGCACAAGTATAACTACAGATTACAGCAGAGCTCCAAGTCCTGTAAAAACAATGATAAGAAAGGAAGTAACCAAGGTAATTTGGTCTGCAGATACCAAAGCAACCTGATGATGCACCCAAACATCCAAATTATTAGATTTACCTGTAATAGGCCAAGTGGTACAATTATCCCATTTAAAGACTAACATGTCATTGCGTGTAACTGCTGCTTTTTATTGAGGCCACAAAAAATGCCAATACATACACCTGTTTAAGTGGAGCAAATAACAGAGCTCCAACAGCAGAGAACGCACAGTAATGGCATCGGTATTTAAATTTTTTATTTGTTTTATTAATTTATTTACACACCACTGCAAATGTAAAACACTTCATTTCACTTACAGACATGCTGTTCGTTTCTTTAATCGCGTTGCTGCAGTGTCCTCGTACTGTAGACACCTTGAGAATAAATCAATTTTCTCTCGATCCAAATCTAATTTGTGACTCAGCTCCTTCCTGCTGGCGACAGCGGTCTAGATAAGAGCTTCAGGAACACGCCACAGTTGTATTCACTTTGGTTAGTGGGTTAGAGTTTAATGTTGTTAGGGACACAATGATCAGTGGACCTAAAACTATTATTGTGCATAGATTTGAGAAAAAAAAAAGCTTGGTTATGTGTTACAAGTAAACTCTGATATTGTTTGATTGGAAACTCACAACACTGAGGAGGAAAAACACTAAATGACCAAAAGTATTTAGCCACGGTTTCTATTGTTTTCTCATTTTAATTACTTTGTATTCTTCAGTTAGGTTTCCAGACTGGCTGTTTGCTTCAGTTTTGTTTTATTGTTAAAAATATGGTTGCCACCCGTCCCTTAAAATACGGAATCATCCTTTATTTGGATGTTAAAAGTTGCGTCCCTTATTGAACCGATACAGGACGCGATTTGTTCCATATTTTCAAAAATGTCCAATACTCATCTCTGTCACACACACATCAACATGTAACAATTAAGAACAAAATAAAGTACAGGAAATACTAAGGCCAGCTAAATTGTCGTGGATCCTCTGAGGACCCCCCAGCCTGCTACATGCTTCTTCTTTTTTTTTGATTAAACATTGAGCAAATCTACAAAACCATGTGGCATGTATACACAAGAAACACATCAAGTTATACATATTAAAGGCACACAGTGAAATAAGATGAAGATAAAACATCAGATGGTAAATTGAGAAAGGAATATAGAGAGAAAAACAAACAAACAAAAAAAACAGAGGGGCACTAGTTTTCATCAAAAAGGTTCAGTTCTTCATAGGGATCAAGGAGCTATACACCATGTTTGCTTTACATCAGTTTTAAGGCTCTCAGGTGGTTGTCCATTAGAAGGCAATTGAAGGCTGAAAATGTAGGTGTTCTATTTCCCCATTTACAGGTGTGGATGAAGAATTTTGCAAGGATTAGCAGGTTGTTAAGAATAAGGTCAGTTCTTCTGTCTCTGCAGGAGATTCCAAATATTTTATATTCTCTCTTTTTAAAGAATGGGGTAGGAAAGGTTTTGTTGAGAACCAGTCGTGAAAGTTTTCCCAGAATGTTCCAGTATGCACACAGTAGAAAAAGAGATGGTCTGTTAGTGTCCAAGTAGAATCTTTGTCTTAACAGTTCCCTGGATGGAAAAATGTTATTGAGAATTTTAAAATGAACTTCTTTAGCTTTAGGACTTAATGGGTATTTAAGATAAGCAGTTCTCCACTTATTAACCTCTGATTCAGGAAACAAATTTAAAATGGAGTTTATATTTGGTCGTATAAGAAAAATAAGATTAGTCAAATGTTGACGCATCCGCTTGTTAGAGTTACTTTTGTCCAAGAGGTTTACTCCATAGATTTGAAGTGCAGGTAATTGAAGGTTAACAGTTTGAATGCTTATATTTTGAATCAAATATTTTACTGCAGAAGGAATAGAATTCAATACAGTGTTAAACTGAGTATGTGAGCAGTCCAAATTGTACAATAAACAAAAATCTTCATAGGACAACCAACATCCACTGTCATGTAGAAAATGTCTTTTGGACCGAATACCTTTTACCATCCAGTGATCCAAAAACAGAGACTTGTTTCTATGTAGCACATAGCTATTGTTCCATATAGGAGTTTGGTGGGAAGTAAAATTGTGCATGTACATAAGCTTCCAACATAACAACACCTGTTTATGAAAAGAAGATAGCTTAACAGGGAGTTTGCTAACAGCAAAGTCACATCTAAGCACAAAATCTATGCATCCATTTTTTAAAAATAAATCTTTGGGGAGACAATACCAGATACTATTAACATTCATTAAAAAAGATTTTAACCAGTTTATTTTTAACACCACAGTCAAACATTCAAAGTCAATGGCTTGCAAACCACCATCTTTAAAGTCTTTTACCATGTTTGCTTTCTTTAAGTAGTGGACTCGGTTTCTCCATATGAAGTTAAAGTTTAACTGAGTTATAGCTTTAATGTATTTGTTGGGTATGGCCATAGAATATGCAGGATATATACATCGAGTCAGCGACTCCATTTTGGTCAAATAAGTTCTTCCGAACAGTCTCAGATCTCTTTGAAAACATCTATTTAACTGAGATTTGCATTTCTGGATTTTATTCTCTATATTAACAGTTTCACTGAGTTTAGCATCTTTAGTAATTAGAATATCAAAATATTTCACTGAGGATTTAATAGGAATGCCATAAGCTTCTGTGAGATTAGAGTCATGAATCACCATCAGTTCACATTTCTGTAAGTTTAGGGTTAACCCTGATGCTTTTTAGAATGCATTAATTAATTCAAGTACTTTAGGGGTTTGGTCCAGACTCTTCAAAAAGATTGTGGTGTCATCTGCTAGATGACTGATTATAATATGGTTATCAATTCTTTTCAATTCAGGTATATCTGACTGTTTTGTGAGGATAGCTGGTGTTGCCTGCTGGCGCTGCTGTCACCGTTTCCTAGCGACAGACGTCACACACCCGCGCCTTTTAAAAATGTCCGCTACTACACCGACACTCCACCATGTTCCCAGAACCACGTCTGCAAAGATACAGACATGAGTGGGAAGACGTACATCCACGGCTGAACAGCGTCAGTGGGGATGAGTTTAAGGCAAAGTGGCGCTCAGCAGGCTGTGTGATATAAGGAAGCATGGATCAGGAGAGCAACAGAAACATCAGAGCTCAGATACAGTACAGATCTTTATGTTATTATTGATTCAGTGTTGCGCTTTAGTAGACTGTTGTGGTTTGATTGATTGTTTAGGATGTTGAGTCTGAATGATCATTAATTGAATGTACAGTAGTATTAGTATACATATATATGGCCACTGAAAGAACAAATCAATTCAATTCAATTTTATTTATACAGCGCCAAATCACAACAAATAGCCACCTCAAGGTGCTTTTTATTGTAAGGTAAAGACCCTACAATAATTACAGAGTAAGCCAAACAATCAAAACGACCCCCTATGAGCAAGCACTTGGCAAAAGTAGAAAGGAAAAACTCCCTTTTAACAGGAAGAAACCTCCAGCAGGCTCAGGCAGGGGCATTCATCTGCCGCGACTGGTCATGCCAATAGATTAATAGTAAACCTCTGATTCTTGAGACTTTAGCAAAATCATGTCCCACCAATCGTTTCCTTTGCACATTAATTTTAAAAAATTTATAAAACGCAACGGGTTAATTTTCTGAGAGAGTTTGGCTCAAATGTTATGATTTTTATTTAGTGATTTATATAATTTTATGATATGTGGACGCCCACAGAATCATTTGTCCCAAGACAAGAGTCTATAATTTTGATTTGAAAACCAGTTCAAAAGTCTTTTTAAAATAGAAATATCTCATAAAGATGAAAGAAAAGTCAAAGTCAAGCTCACAGCTTGAAGGTATTAACAACATTGATTATAAATTTGTGGCCACTTCAAGTTTGTCTCAGCTTTTTGTCAACAAATTTTTATAAAAAAGTAATAAAATCAGGTGACTCCATGATTAGTTCCACTCCTGAAGACCTTCCTCCAATCCTCCATAACAGTTAGATGCAACAGGGTCAAAAAAGCTCCAGTAAGTGTATTGTTTTGATTATAATTTTTAAAGTAAACTCCTTTTAATATTATAGCAACCATCATGTGTCAACACTAACTAATTCAAACAGGAAGACTTATTTTAAATTGATGCATAAATATATGAATTGTAAGTGGGGGCCAGCGATGGCTGTCAGCAGAGGTCATGCAAAATTTCTACTGTAAACGTCTCTTTTCATAGCTAAAAAGGTGTGTTTTTGTCACCACCATCCAACTTTTTTTAGCTGTATAATGACAATAAAGGCTGTTCTATTCTATTCATTGATGAATTTTTTTTTTAATTTTATGTTTGACTAACTGCTTTCTTGATCACCCTTTACAAAAAACACAACATAAAATGTGAGTCGGGCAACTCGAGTCATGTTGGTCATGTCCCTGAGATGCCGCTTTAGGCGTCCCTTATTTTCCTTTGTGAAAGGTGGCAACCCTAGTTAGAAAGTGTTTAGTTTTATGAAATTTTATGCATTTCAATTTTAAATAATTAAGATACAGGCATTATTTTTAGAAGCCAGAGTTTTAAGGAGTTCAGAACATTATTGCAATGCAAAAACTTAAAATATTTTTACTTTAGTAGACACAGTGTACCTTCTGTTGTCTAATTAGGTACTCTGTGTCCAGGGTTTGGAAAGAAGGCAACTTTTTGGTTGGTGAAGAGGTTTTGTCTCTCATTTGAGAGGCTTTTATCTCTCCTACAACAACTTGCAGAGAGCCAAAGGTATGTAACCCTTAGTGGGGGCTGTCCCCTTGGAGCTGGTCCTGGGTGAAGGTCACTGAACCACTATTGTGACCCATCACATGAGCCAGGGTGCGAAAGAAGGCTAAATGTAATGAACACGCACAGATACTTTTTAATGCTTTTTTTAAAGCTCCTAAAAATCTACTTTATTTTCTTACTATGACTTCATTACACTCTGTATATTTGTTTCTATATAATTTTCACTTGGTGGACAAAAGTACTGGATCCCCTCCACATGTCAAGAAGCTCCCGCTGCACAGCTTTGTTGCTGATGATAAAGCCAGAGGAGGTTTGGAGCTCTGAGTTGATGACTCTCAGACTATGGGCCTCAGCACTCAGTGACCCTGCTCTGTAGCTTTAAGCAGCCTGCCACTTTGTGGCTGAGTTGCTGGGGTTCTTAAACGCTTCCATTTTGCAATAATGCTGCTTACATTTGATAGAATAGTACTTTAATAGAATAGTACTTTAATGATCCCACGACGGGGAAATCAAAGAATAAAGGAAATTTCACAAACTGACAACACTGGCATCCTATTCCTGTATCACGTTTGAATTCAAAGCGAGTCATTCTTTCACAAATGTTTGGAAAGGCAGACTGCATAGCTGGGTGCTTAATTTATGCACCTGAATTCAAAGATTAAGGGGTGTGGCAATTATTTTTGTCCTTATAGTGTAACTGTATGCACTGTTCCTGCTGTTTGCACTTTACTTAATCTAATACAGTAATTGTTTAATTTCATTTGTCTTTGGTCCCTTCTTGCTTAAAAATCACAAGACCTCCTTTCACAAAAGTAGCACTTTAATAAAAAGGTTTTCTAGTTTGAAAGTACTTGACTGGCCGGCACAGAACCCCGTCTTCAACCCCCTCCAACTGCAAAACTAGGCCTTATCAGCCATCATCATGGTGCTCTTGTTTATACAGGAACAAATCCCTGCAGCTAGGTTCAACATCTGGCGGGAAACCATCTTAGAAGAGCGGAGAGTGTTACAGAGCATCATTTATGACCCAGAAGAAGTTATTTATCTAAAACACAAAACCCAGGAAATCTTGTTAAGATTGTTTCCTTATTATTTCCAGTAGTTTCTTAAAGTGAGCATATACAACAAAGCACTTAAAACTGATGCTGTGGAAGTTGTTCCCCATAAAGAATCCCGAAGAATAATGTTATTTTCTTGATCAACAGTGAAGAAAAATGTGGATTCAGCCATACTGAATTTTTAAGAAGAACAAAGCAGCTTCAGCCAAGAGTAATTCACAGAAGTTAAGCCTCAAACTGTATAAAGGGGGGCTGTAGTGTCAACAGGTGTGTTGACTATTGTTGACTTGTTTTTTTTTAACCTATGATCTATCTATTATAGGTGTTTAATGCTCAACATACCATGTTGTGGTCATGTTGTGCACTGTACATTTATTTTGTGTAAACTTAAAACATAATATGAACAAGGAGAGTCTGTAAACAGTCACGACAGCAGCCTGTCTGTTCTTTCGTATGTCACACTATATAGGTTATTCCAGGCCTCTTTAATAGCAGATGACTTCAGCGCCGCATAAACATAAAGCATTAACAAATCATAGCAGCAGCAAATGAAAAGCAGCAGCAAATGAACGCTTTTTTCATCATGATGCATGCCTGAGCTTCTCCGAACATAATGTTCCTGTCTGTGGAGGAGCGAGGCCCACTACGACTCGTTGGCGTTGTCACTTTCTTGCTTTCCAGCCTCTGCCTGACACACTGTTTGCTCTGCATGCGCGACACACAAGAAAGAAACAGCCCTCTTTGTGGAGTAAAGAGTGAGACACACTTTCCAAAACATATAATTCTACCGCCGCCTGCTCTCGCCCACCATGGCGTCACGGATGTGCTTGGCACCCCAAGAACAGCTTGAACTGCATCAGCCTGAAGCCATGCTGCTGCAGTCTCAAAACCCACTCCATTCTCAGACTGATAATATTCCAGTGCAATAAAAAGATTTCATTTACCAAAACATCTGTAATCTGTTGAGTTTTTTTTTCTGCGAGGCTTAAAGCAATTCAGAGTAAAAAATTTACAATGCCAGTGTCAACAGGTCAGTTCAGTTTTAATATTTAATAGACAATAACCACAGCCAGTTATATAGTTAGTAGAAGCCACTGGCAATCATTAAGTAAAACATATGCAACCCTGCGTCACGATGACACACAGTACACTTCTGCCTGCTGAAGTCGTAATGGACAAAGTAAGCCTTTAATTGACATAATGAAGCTTTCAACCCACGTGCATTTTATTTCCTTCTAAGTGTATGAATAAGATACCCTGGTTCCTCTCTGTCTAATTCTAGTCTGCACAAGGAAGAACACATGTGGACAATTATCGGTAAGGTAGGCCTCTTTCCCTTTCTCTTACTCACACTGGTGACTTTGCGGTAGATCTGGGCAGCATTTTGGCACTCGGAATATGGGTATTCAGATGTGGCCATCTCCAGAATGCACATTCCAAAAGCATAGACGTCCACTGCTTCATCGTACTTCTCCTCGTACATCTCTGGGGCCATAAACTCAGGTGTCCCTGTCAAGAGGAAAAGGTTAAAGGTTATTCAATTATTTTAAGTCCTTGATGGACCACAAAAATGATAGAGGACCCTTACTGTTCAGCAGAATGTAACAGTGAATCTTAAGTCTCTATTAAGTGATTTTTTGCCTCTTGATGGCAACAGAACAAGCATTTTAGTAGATAATCACCTTAGGTAATCTGTCTCGCTTTTTAGCCACTAAATACTCCTCCTCCATCCTCATTTGTATTTGATTGTTAGTGATTTTAACATGATGGGAGAAAATTTATAGAATAAGAGATTTAATACACATATAAAGTATAAAAAGGGAAGCATTATGTGCAATAATGCATGACACATTTTTCTGTAGCAAATTAGCAGTGCACAGAACCAGCTGTATGTATTGCAAGCTATGTTTATCCTGAACAAGGTTTTTCCCCCCTTTTCTACAAGCAGCTGGTTAACTCACTAAATGCTTCATATGCCATATGAACAAATAAGTCTGAACAGGTTTAAAGGGGACCAATTATATCCATTTACAGCTCCATAATTTAGTTCCTGGAATCTAATAAATTTGTCTTGCGTGAATCACAGTTCAAAATAGCAATTTATCTTATGGGTGCAGCCTCAGAAAGCTTTGAACAGCATGTGGTGGAGCTTCTGTGCCTGAGATGACCCTGTAAGGATATCTGCTCTCACTGACATCATACAGAGCCAAGAGTAGAAAAAACTGTCTAAATCAAGTATTTAGAGTTGCGTTAAAACCCAGGCGTTTGGCTCACAGGGATTATGTATGGATCAGAAGAAGACATATAATAAAATAAGAAATAATACTTCCTTGCAGCTAACAACAAAAAAATGTTCCTCTTGATAAAATAACCAAATATACTTTCTTTCATTTGGACCTGGTGATTTAAATTTTAGTGCCACTTGCATCAAGAATCAACAAGTCATTATAGCGCATGTCACAGCTGGCACTCCCTGGATGTACGTGATGGGAAGGGCAAGTTGCAGGTGAAATTAGAAGCCATTTTGTGTAATGATGCTGCATTTAAAAATGCAGACAAGAATTTAAACAGAGGCATTCATAGTTGCATGAGTACAGAGGGAAACAGAGCAAGCAGAAGCAGGAAGGCATTTATGAAAAAGCAAGGCCAGAAAAATGTCATTGCCTTTTCCCACCACAGTTTTAAGTTTATAGATTATTAACTGTTAAATTTAAACCAAATTATGCTTTAGATGCCATTTCGTGTATACACACAGACTAAATCAACACTTACCAATGACACTTTTAGCAAAAGAGGCACTTTTGAGAGTGGCCAGCCCCAGATCTCCTATCTTGACGGAGCCTGTGGGGCCAGTGATGAAGATATTATCACACTTGAGATCCCGGTGGATGATAGGAGGAGTGCGTGTATGCAGGAAGTGCAGCCCTTTTAGGATCTGACGACTCCAGCGCTGCAGCAGCTTCAACTTCATCTCTTTGAACCTCTTCAAATACCTTAAGGAAGAAAAAAATCAGCAGGGTAAAATTCAGTAGTACGAACGCACCAAAACATGGCAAGAAGCTCTTAAGTGCTACAAAACAATTCATTTCTTATTCTGAGAGCCAAGAGGAATTATTAAAATGAGTGAATTTCCTGAATTCTCCCCTAGAAGTACTGCACCTTTTATCATAACTTAAAGGAGACAAGAAGCTGTCAAACATGACACAAACATTCTTTTTTGGTATGCAGGACTTGGCAAGTTTTATTTAGAAACAGAGCATCTGCTACTTGAAACATCAAAATGAACTGTTGTTGGAGACTTTGCTTTCTATATAAACTGCAGTCTTTTAGATGCATACACACAAGCAAAACTGCAGTTCAATTCAGAAGTGGCACCAGATGGAGAGACTCACGTCTTGAGTGTGCCTGAGGTCATGAGTTCAGTCACCAGGATGATGCACTTGTGGCCCTTCACCGTCGACTTCCAGGAGTCGTGGAAGCGCACAATGTTCGGATGCTGCAGCCCTTTCAGCATCTCCACCTCCTCGCTGAAACGCTGCCGCTCTGCCTTGGTCAACTTACGGGTCTGCAAGAGGAAAAAAAAGCCAAATTAAGCATGTGAAAACACCACTATCCTGGTTATGAATCTCATATTGGTTTTGATCCCTTCAGAAAATGAAACATTTTTTTTAAACTGGACAAACTTCACCTGCTAATCATATAAAATGACTGAAAGCTCTACAACTATGACTAAATGGACCTTGAGGTGAGATTACTTTGCCAACCATAAAACTGCACTTGCATTGATGGTTGTGTAGTAGCCGTAGTAAAGTTTTAACGTGAGCAAGCTCCGGTCTTGTCGGGGCCTTGTTTGATTACATAAGCTGGCAGCAATAAACACAACAAATCCAAATGCATGAAAGCGATCTGATAAATCACTGTTACTTTAGCTAATGAGCTCACTGTGGGATGGAAACCACAGGTTCATCCATCTGGGAGACCCTCCAGTTACATAACATTTATTTTCCAATAAGGGGGGCTCTGACTTTAAAAATTTACAGAGGATAAAAATCTGTGTTAAACAGAGCTGAACCAAACACTGCAATCACATTGGATGAACAAAGGTATTTTTGTACTTCCTCCAGGATGAATGGCCCAATTTAGCGACTGGTAGAGTAACTCTGCCTGCAGTGGGTGGTTAGTGGAAAACTCCTGAGAGACTTGAGGATCATGAATTCTGCATTGAG